>JAXBDA010008487.1:0-14713 GCA_036023075.1 Gaultheria prostrata | reverse complement strand
GAAAAAGGTGACTCTTGAAGTAAGGGTAATTTGGTAATTTCAGGTTGAATAAAAACAAAAAGAGAGTGTGTGGGGATAAAAGGGGGGTGTGGAAATCATTTCCCTTTGTCAAACGTGTCATTCTTTCTAATAACGCGGGCTGTTTTTTGTTTTAACCTTGTACAGGGCCCAAAGAGTTTGCTGCATTATGGAGTTGTCTCGGTCAATGGCGGGTGAGTGGTCTTCATGCCTTCCTTGTTTGGTTGTTTTGTTAAACAGATAGTAGTACTCCCATTGTCTCAATTTGTTTGTCAATTATTTTATTTTTTGCTACGTCTTAAATTGATTATATATTTCAATCTATAATACTATTTTTCACGGTTTTAAAAACTTTGTATAATAGAATTAATCGTGAACTATCAAACAAGATCTATATTACATATATTTGGAGATTAATATTAAAAGATAGTATAAGCGATTGAAAACTGACACGATTA
This sequence comes from Gaultheria prostrata, assembly GCA_036023075.1. Classification (NCBI taxonomy): domain Eukaryota; kingdom Viridiplantae; phylum Streptophyta; class Magnoliopsida; order Ericales; family Ericaceae; genus Gaultheria; species Gaultheria prostrata. The sequence continues at coordinate 14,237 of JAXBDA010008487.1, read as the reverse complement.
TCAAAAATTGACAAACAAAATGGGACGGAGGGAGTATTTCTTTGGTTGGTTCAAATAAGAAGTAGGAAATGTAATATCGTTTCTTTGTTTCATTTGGTGGGTTGTGAACTTGACTACAAAAATGAATAGCAAGCTGCATACATGCATTTAACTGGACTATAGGAACCATTTTAGTGAGACCTATCAACGATTCAATGTTGGATCCTCTTGTCTTTGTCTAAATTCCGATCGTGTCAAATTGCCGGATTCCAGTGGTCCATGTCTGCGCATAGGGCTGCAAATGAGCCGAGCTGCTCGCGAGCAGTTTGCGGCTCGGCTCATTAAGGCTCGACTCGGCTCGGCTCGTTTACTAATCGAACCGAGCTCGAGTTTTGGGCTCGTTTACTAAACGAGCCGAGCTCAGCTCACGAAAGCTCGGCTCGGCTCGCAAGAGTTCGGCTCGTATAATAGGCTCGGCTCGTTTAAAGAGGCTCGTTAAGTAAATTAGTCTGGCTCGGCTCGATAAGGGCTCGGCTCGTTTACTACCGAGCCGAGCTCGAGTTTTGGGCTTGTTAAGCAAACGAGCCGAGCTCGAACACCACAAAGCTCGGCTCGGCTTGGCTCATTTGCAGCCCTATCTGCGCATACCTTCCATGGTTATAGGATTTGTATTAATTTCTGTTTTCGATAGGCATTGCGATTTGTTTGAAAGGGAAAAAATAGAGGGTTCTCTCAATAAGCATCAGAATCACCCGTGATTTGTTTGCAGTCCATTCATCTACGACCACGAGAACTAAATACTATTTCTCTAATCTGTTCTTCCGATATATCAGAATATAACTAGACGCACAATACATTTTCTGCTGATGTTTATACCGCCTTGCTTTATCCTTGATCAATTTCTCCACTTTTCACCGACATTAATTACATGATGCGCCGGATTGCACCTTATTGGGCAATGTGATAGCTCGTGTAAGGAAAACATACTAGGACTATGAGCAGGGTTCTAAACATCTGCAGTACTAATACCGTCAATAACCTTTGGATCGACCAATATGGTCCGATATAGGCCGATAAATAGCTGTATTACCGTTACTGATACGTATCCCAATATAACAATTTAGAGCCTTGAGTGTCAGTAAGTATGTGTAACGTAGTTCTCAGGCTTTCGAAACATCTTGCACTATAAACCACTATCAACATTACGAACGAGCAAGATTATGAATAGCTATTTCAATGTTAAGTGCAATTTAAATCTCAATTCCTTTGGGTGCGGAGGCCATTTCTTGGGGAAGTAGGCTTCTGAGCAATCTGACTGGAGATTTGACTTGCATTGTATTTCTGTTCAAGTTATTGACTTCAAACGGTGTTCATTCTCCAATCAGTCGCTGTTTCAACGATCATGCTTTATTGGCTCACGTGAAGTTAATTTGTGCTTCTGATACAATAGGCCATTTTTGAGAGATTTGATAGAGATCGGAGTGGGAAAATTGATTCCATGGAACTAAGGGATGCTCTATACAGTCTTGGATATGCAATCCCACCCTCTGTTCTTCAAGTTCTGATTTCAAGATATGATGACGGAAGTGGCCGGAGAGTTGAGCTGAATTTTGATAGTTTCGTCCAGTAAGGCTTTTTACCTGTAAATACATTACTTCCGGTACTTTTAGTACTTTTGATGTCTTTGTTTTCTGAACAATGTGTTTTCTTGGATGTACAGGTGTGGGATGATTGTGAAGGTGAGTAAAAAATTGCTATAAAATCCAGAATTCTTCTGTAATGAATTTGTATATAATCCATCTAATACTGCCAATGCATTTTCAGGGTTTGACTGAAAAATTCAAGGAGAAGGATCCCCGTTACACAGGTTCAGCAACGCTAACGTATGACACATTTATGGCCATGATCATCCCATTTCTTGTATCATAGAGAACTTGAAATCAATCTCATAGTTTTGTAATCGTTTGGTTTTTGCTTTGCATTTGTGTGATTGGAGCAATTTTTTTGTCTGTACAAAAGGATTTGTTTTTGTTTTTTTCTCTTGTTCTGTACATATCTTAGAAGGATATCGGTGTAGAGAAATGCAGTCGTGTGTTTATTGAGCAATATGAATTCCTATTGAAACCTTGGATCTCTTGCTATGACTCAGAGGACTCTGCTACTAAAATGTAGTAATAGGAAGCGGGGCTGTTGCGCGCACTTAATGCGCTGCACCGTGCAGTGCATATCACGGTCGTCTATCTTGGAAATGGTCTGGATTCGCTGAAGCTTTGTTATAGGTAAAAAAGTATTTTGACCTGTGAGAAAACGTTTGCGAATCCGGACCATTAAAAACAGTTTTGGACGGCTAGGATGCTGCGCTGTAGGGTCATGGGTCCTACCACTAGGTTTCTTTGGCCAATTATGACCATAACATACACAGCACTTCTTTTTTGGTGTTTCGGAGAGAGAATTTCAGTTTGTAAACAGGTAGCCTCTGGTGGATGTCGGCTTCAGTACTTTCTTCTCTACTTCTAAATAGATGAATACACAACTACGAAACAAAGCCCATACTTGAAAACCACCAATGCTCTGATGCAGATCTTTAGTTTGGGTCAAGGCCCAAAGGCGTAGACGCAAAACCAATGTCCAAAATTACGTAGCCACACTGTTACATAGTTTGTTAATGAATCGAGTCGTTTGTGCTGTTCGAGGCTCGATTCGGTAAAGACTCGTTCGAATTTAATTCGGATAAAAAATGAACCAAACTTGAGCCTTTATTTTAGGCTCGTTTAATAAGTGACCCGAACCTGAAATCTTACAGTATTCGGCTCGATTAAGTTCACGAACCTAGAGTATATATGTATATCTCATAAGAATTTCATATATAACATTGATATGTATAAATTTTTAAAATGTTTTTTGTACTTTTATATAATGTATGTACTTATTTACGTACAAAATAAAAATTTTATTTGAAGTTCTAAACCTACACGAGTGCATAAATATCTGATATTTTTTACTCGTTGAGGCTCGTGTACAATTTCGAGTTCAACTCAAATCTAAGTAAGATCGGCTCGAGCTTAGCTCATCAAATTTTCATTGGGCTCTGGAAAATCCTAGCTTGCCTAGGTTTATAGATTTTCTTTAATCTAATCTCTTAAATGAAATCAAACAATCGAAGAACAACGATTTACGTGGAAAACCCTAAACGGGACATAATCACGGGAAGGAATCATGTACTAGAAACATTGTGTGACTACAAATAGACTTACTTAATACTCGATGACCATGTATCCTTACCACGAATGCTAAGCCCTACTTACCGAATCCACGTACATCACACACTTGCATGATCGCCAAGTCTTAAATCCTTCAGCCTTCCAAACGTATTGCCTTTCGAACTCCACGAAAGGGCTTCGATATGAAAGCGTTGATTTGAAGATGAATAGAGAAACCCTTTGAAGATGATCTTGAGCTCACGACATTTGAAAGCCTTTACGAATCTTCAAAGTTCATAAACCTTAGCACTTAAAAGTGATTTTTTCGGAGAGAGAGAGAACGCAGGGGTCGAAATATGGCTGCTGTGGTTGTAAAAAATGACCTAATCATTGAGATTTTATAGTAGCTGAAATCGGGCTATTTGGGTGCATGTTTTGCTCGACTAAAATTTATAGCAAAACCAATCAGCCTATTTTGCTAGTAGAGAACCTTGAAATGCTCGAGCCAAACTTGTAGCATCCAACTTTTTCTTCAAAATGTTCAAACCTTCTTGACTAAAGGCTACAACACTCAAATAAAAAATACATACTAAAACAATTCATTTCCACACCTAAAACAGACATGCACTCTAAAAATAAATACTGAGAATTACAGTGCCATAAAAGTACAATACCCGAAAATGTATATTTGCGGCATGGATTTGCCAAACCAAAGGAAGCTCGGCCTATGGGGCTTACAAGCTCGAGTTGGAATCGAGTTTGCTTAAAAACTTAACGAATGAACTTGAACATTCTAAAATTCGACTTGGTGTGATTCATTTGCAATCCTACTGCGCCTATGTATAGTTGCATCAAGCAAATGACACTTTTAACAATGATGAACAACCCGATTTGTTTGCAGCCGTACTGCGCCTATGCATAGTTGCATCAAGCAAATGACACTTTGAACAATGAGGAATTAGTGAGAGTAGACCTAGGCAGGAATAGCAGAAAGTACGTATATGCAGCAAACCAAAAATGGGTGAAATGGTGGGGAATTTGCAAAACTATGATGGCAGACAATGACCACCATACTGGCCGGTGACAATATCATAGGAGTAGTAATTATTTAGATTATGACAACATAAGTGATGGAAAATGTGATAAACATGATAGAGCACCAACTTTAGAATGACCTGATGAAAAGTTGATTTTTAAGATGATTTCGTTTTGTAATTACCAAACACCACTGAGTTTGGAGTGCACTTTATGATGAAGTGTGAATTGAAATCATGATTTTAGGGGAAAATGTGAAGGCATATATAGTTGGTCGAGAGGTTCATGTTGGCAACTTCGCGGGGTTTCCACAGCAGAGTCCCAATTAAGATCAGAGCAAAGTCATGTATCGGCTACTGACCCCTGCGAGTTGAGTTAAAATGCCTCAGAATTTCAAATTTGAGAATTTAGGAGGAGAAACCCCTGAATTTCAAGCATCGGCTACGACATGTTACCATTGGTTTTAGAATTTTGCTGCCATTGCAAAAATTGCAACATATACTAAGCTGAAATGAAACTCAGCTGCACCTTTACATATACACATGTACATAATTCTAAACATTTTCCCCACATACTAATGAACTTGGATACTTTAAATATTATTCTTTCTAGTGAGGGTTAGGGTGAGTTTGAACTAACTTTTTAGGAGCTTATTGGCACTGTCTTTTGATTGTTTTCTCTTACAATTATTATAAGATTTGAGTCAAATTTTTACATCATATTTTCTATCTCGACGAGAGAAATCTGAAAAATATATAATAAAAATAGATCAAAATTGAAAAAAAAAAAAAACTCATACGGCAAAAAGCTCCAACAAACCCCGACACGCTTTGCATATTCACATATATATGTAATAAATTATACACCCAGATCTAAAACCCACCAGATCCCGATCAAAAGAAGCAGAAAAAAAAAAAAAAAAAACAGATCACAAACACATCCATCGATCCATCCTGTATTCTACATTTATCAAGGAGTATCAATGGAGTTGCTGGCTTCCGTACAAGTATTCCACATGGATGGATATTGAAAACAGAGCTACTCTCACATGGGTTTAAGTAAGGTGACTGAAAACACCAACTTCTACCAACATTACAAATTCACAGATCACAATCATCATATATATGTGGGCGCCCCTGTAAAATTTTGATATCAGAATCATTCTTATTTGTTTGGACTTCAAGATTTCTATAGAAATGAATTACTAAAAATAGTTAAAAGCCAAAACAATAAAGAAAGCGACAGGGATCGATATTCCCTTTTGTCATAAAAAATGCTAAGTACCCTAAAAAAACTTACCCGTAATTTAAAATTAGTGACTTAGATACACTCTCAAGTGAATTTGAGCCATTGATTTCAAATTCTGAGCAAGTTTCGGGTAATTTTCTGTGTATGTAGTTTTGCCAAAAAAGAAAAAAGCCCGGAAATTTCCACCAATTGCATAGTTGATAATGCATCAAAACAAAATGACAAAAAGGTTTGAAGATAGAGAATCCGTAGCCAATTGCCAAGCAAGTATTTGTCCGGAGTTCAGTAGGGTCCAATTAAAAGGCCGTAAGAACACAACATATAGGGCGTTGGTTCGTTACTCTCTCTTTAAGGAAAGAGGTCCCGAGTCAGAGTCCTCATGGAAGATGCGCTTGACTCCGGCTGTAACCACCCCATTCTACTAAACTTAGCTTTTTAGAGTTTTTTTGGTTGTCATATGTCAGAACGACATGTCTCGTAAAACGTAAAAAATAAAAAAAATCTGAAAATTCACCTAGTGGAACGGAGCCTACCAGTTAACCCTGAATATCCTGTCGACAAAAAAAAAAAAAAAAAATTGACACTAGAGGCAAGAAGTGAAAAAGATAGGTAACCTGATTTTTTGAGATTTTTTGGGGGTTGACTCTCTATTTTTGAGAGAAGTTAATTTAGGTAGCCAAATATTGATGCTAAGAACACAACATATAGTGCAGTTCGTTCGTTACTTTCTCTTTTAAGGAAGAGGTCCCGAGTCGGAGACCTCACGGAAGATGTGCTTCACTTCGGTTGTAACCACTTCATTCCACTAAGCTTAGCTTTTTAGTTTTTTTTTTTTTTTGAACTTTTTTAGTTGATGTATGTGAGGAGAATGTAGACGGAGCCTACCAGTTAACCCCGAATAATATCCTGTCGCAATAAAAAATAGTAATAATAAGGCCATAGGGAAAATGTAGACATTCATTTTTGCCATTTCATTGTGTTCGTTCCATAAAAATATCAGAAGTCAGAAGCCACACATCACATCATATCCGGTAAAGGGGTAATGCCCCTCCCCGCATTTTATAGACAAGAAAAAGTGAAATATTTTCATTATACCAAGATAGAACCACAACAAATTATAGGTTATGACCCCCTCAAGCCAATCATATATTCATGCCCCAGTAAAAATCTTCACTAAACTATTATCCTCCATATCAGATCCAAAAAAAAAAAAAAGAAAAGAAAAGAAAAACCCATTATTCGACATATTTTAAAGAATAATAATCTTATCGTACGGCTCAATCAGCCATTTATTGCCTCACCAATCTTTACTACACTATTTAAAACTTTAAATTAAATAATAACCACAAAATGGATTTTGGTATGTGACAGCTACTTATCTAATCGTTCGTCGAAGTAATAATGGTGAAGAAAAGAAAGACAAAAAAATAATTCCCTGATCTGACTTTGGTGGGATGAAGATTAAGCATTACGCAACAGGAAATGTTGATAATGAAAGCTCTACCATCGGCTGACTCCCTACATAGAAACACAAACATAACAGTAGAATTAGTACCATATATGATTTGGTTGCAGAAACAACCTTCAAAGAAAACTTTTTTCATAACCAGATGTTCGAGGCAGCTTGCGCATACCTCGACTAATTTTGGATACAAACATATTTTTCGGCCGAATTTTCACAAGGGATAGGGATTAAAAACAAAAAGGCAGACCCGGACCGCCGTTGTGGATGTGTGGAAGCAAAGATTATTTTAGCTTGATCTAATTTTTCCTCAATACATTTATTAGGAGATAAGTTCAGTGTACATTTAATTGAAGCAGGAAAAATTAGATCACCTACGAATCCCCTATTCCAATGTAGTTGGGACCAAATAAATAGGCCACTTTTCAACAAGTGGGTATACCAGCAAATTAGGTTGTTTCACCAACTAGTGTTTTCAACAATTGTGGTAGAGCTAGCAAGAAACTATGTCAAGCCCCAAGGGTTAATCAGGTTTGGTACCCGCACCATTTTGTAGGGCTCAATTTTTTAGGTTAGACAGTAAGAAAGAACTTCTTGTGAATTCCTATTTCCGGCATAGGGAAGGCCAACCTTTGACCAAATCGGAGAAGGAATTAATTGAGGGGCGTGTACGCTGTTCCGGACAAACCATCGAAACCCCCGCCCAAAAAACAAAGAAGAAAAAGAAAAAGAAAAACTATGTCAATCAAATCTTATGTGTAGGGATATGTTTATCTGTCAATCTTATCATCTCTGGGCCAATGCTGATGCAAGAATCCTCTAAAAGGGAGAAACATGGGCTCTGTGATGTTGAAAGGCACAAGCTTTAGGTTGATCTTTCTGGCTTTAGCATCGATTGACATAACACGTTTAGAAGAAATTTTCACAAGAGAAAAGGGGATTCTGCAGGCTAATACAGAAAGGATCTTTTGTGGGAGAGACTTTGCACAGAAACATCGTGATCTTTTCTTTACCCAACTTTTTGCATGGACTCCAAAGGCAAAGAACCCAACTCAAGCATAGCCCAGGATCATAATTTCCTACTCTAATTTTGAAACACGAGAAGATTAAGAAAAGACTTGCTATTTTTGCTGACGTGAGATTATGTACATAACTATGTAAGCGTGAAATTGACCGGCCCCGACTGACCTACTAAACTTCAGTATAGCCGACTGACCCACTAAACTTTAGTATAACCATGTGGCTCAAATGTATAACTAGCGAGGGAAGACTAGGGAGGGCTTCACAGATAACCTCCTGGAGTTGGTCGAGTTGAGCATGATGATGAAGTGTTTGGCTGATGGCTTTTTGCATTTTTTACTTCTTTTCTCTAACTTTTGAGTGTTTGGTTGTCAAATGCCAAAACATATTTTAGATTTTGACACAGGAGGCAAGAAGTGAAAAAACTATTGGGGCCACCGGATATTTTGTCTTAGTTGTAAACTTTCCCTATATTGATTGACAAACGCCTATGCTGACCCAGACACTAGATTATAAAAAAAAAATAATAATAATACAGAAGTGTGAAAATGAATAAATTTTGACACAAAACCAACTGGGGACTCTACTAATTGATGTGAGATATGCCTGCCATGCTTCCCATCCCAATCATCATATGTATTTTTAATTAATTACTACCAATAAGATTGATGTGCTTTTTCTTTTACAATCTATGAATGCAATCATGTGCAATAAATAATTTATATGAAAATGAGTTAAGTACTTAAGTGTGTATTTTTTTCCTTCACAACCCAAGAACCTAATATTTAAATATAAAACATCATTTTCCGAAGTGATGATATTATATGCCCTTTCAGGAAGAGATTAAATAAGATGAGACGAAGAAGAGGGCATCTTTTTTTAGGGACCAAAAGACAAAAAATTCTGATGAGCTTTCAACTTTGACAAGTAAGTATTTTGAAAAAATAATCAAGAGGAAGAAGAAGAGGATGGCTGCCGAAAGATGATGGACTGGGATTGTGGGTTCTCCACCTGATAGAAGCCAATAAGGACTTTTGTGAAGGTGAAGACAACAAGAATTTTGTTCAAAGTAAGATTCAAATGCATGATTGAAAGTGGCATAAAAAAAGGATGGAGACCCTTATCATATATTCCAATAAATAAATTAACGAATTGACAGAGTTCTTAGACCATCATGCTATCATTTCCAATGTCGGGTCAGTCTATACAGAGTTTTATCCCGACTTTAATTGACCGCATGCTATAATTTCCAATGTCAGGTCAGTCAATACGGGGCTTTATTCCGACTTTAATTGGCCATCTGCTTGTGAACAGTAGGATTGGTCTACCCAATTCGTTGGTCGAGTGAGCCGAATACCGAGTTATTAAAAAAGTTGTAGTAGTGTAACAGTTGAACCTCAATTTAGTCATTGTAGCAGATACATGTTGCTTGCATAAGCTGGGAACATTCAACAGATACCACCTAGGAAATACTATCAAGTTGAAAGGCTCACGGAAATCTAAATTCTAGTATTTCCTAAGCAAGGATTTTGACATCTCCAAGACTAATGAATGAATAGCCTCCACGAGATAGTTTTATTTTCCACAAGGTGGAAACTCAGTACTGTAACGTGAAAAAGTAGAATGGAACTCTTAAAAGGGTTAATGGTTATGGCAGGCTGCCACCATGCATAGACTTGTCTCTATTTTGGCTAAAGAAACAAAATGTCAAAATCATAAGATAAAATTATAAATTATATATAAAAAAATGAAATAAACCAAGAAGAAGAAGAAAAGGAATTGGATTTCTCACTTTTGTTATATCCCCTTGAGCTATAGGGAGAAAATATCAAAGAAACTGATCAAGAGCCTCTTCCTTTCAACCCCCCCAACCAATTTTTGTGATCACGAATTCACAGGTTCAAGAACATAACAAGATTGCTATGTTCAAAACCAGAAAAATCGAATAAGAGAACACCTGCAAAACAAAGAATTCACAAAGACAACGCGTTAGACGTATCGTTCTTCCTAAATTTAACTCACTGAATTGGCACATAAACTGTTCGATTAGTGAACACCACAAAGAGCATTTGTAATCAAGTATGGAATTGAGTTTCTTACATTGATACTGGATGCTGAGTAGTTTAGCTGTGGAAGAAAACCTTGTGATCCAATATTGTAAACAAGGGTACCATTTGGATAGTAAAGTCCATAATTCCTCTCTGAAGTCGGACCGGGCTTTAAATTCTCGTTAAAAAGCGCGAAGACATACACATCAATCGGCACGTTTGGATTCGCCGGAGTACCTTGCCTCTCCTCTATCCGACGCAACAAATTCCCATTATACAACGCTGCGTTCTCTACTGTTGCTCCTGCCTGATTCGGATCCCCTTTCGAAGGCCAACCAGTCTCGGATATCTTAATAGCAATATCAGTGTGCCCCATTGCTTTCATGGCGAAATAAACAGCATCAATTTGAGCATATAACATATTGTCATATGTCAAATTGGTATTCGCATCGACTGTTCCATTGTTCGGCTCGAAAAGGACATAATCTAGGGAAATCTGATCCGGGTTATCTGCGTATGCGAAAAATGGGTATGCGTTGATAAGAAAAGGCGAATTGTATTCGGCATGGAAATTGAGAATCGGCTGAATGTAGCTGGCAATAGATGGGCTAAAAGTCCCAGCCGAAGGAGGGAAGGAATTGGCTAGTATAGCTAGGGAATGGGCAGTTGTTACATAGACTTGTTTGCTTAGGCCGAGATTTTGAAGAGCAGAATTAACGGCTTGCATTGCTGGGAGAAGGTCCGACATGAGTTGGGCATCGTTGCCCGCTAAAACCTCATTTCCTACAAGGATACAACTGATTTTGGTCTGGGAAATATACGGTTGAACGTTCTGTTGAATCCAGCTTTGGGCATTGTTTGAGTTGGTCATATTTTGGAGATTTCCATTACTTATGCTGATGACGAATTCGACGTTTGAACTGGCGAACGCGCTTAGTACGTTTGGATCGGCATCGTAGAGTTTGACTCTGCTGATGTTTATGGAATTCAGGAGAGCCAAAACTCGGTTAGGGGCAGGGAGATTGTTGGCTATCTGGCCATAGTTTATTCCAATACCAAGGCTCTGGATTGGAACTATTGAATCTGGAAGCAAAATTGAAAATAGGAAAAAATGAGTTAGCCATTTCAAAGATTGCATTTCAAATTCAGAGGAGATGAGGAAGTCAAGAAAGTTGAAAGTAGTCCAAAAATGAGTCAAGAAGATCAAAAGATGCAGTAAATCTTAAGAGAAGATCACAAAGTCATTGGTTAAAGCCTTCAAAAAAACTCAAAAATTACGAAAGGGAAGAATGGAATGAGTAATATGAGTGGAGAGCAAAGATGAATTGATGCCAATAAAAGAAATCAAGACTGACTTCTAGCATTGTATATTAATAGAAAGGAATTGGATCCTCTCCTGAATTTGGACGAGAGGGGACAGTTGCAATCTGGTCCGTCCATTGTTGCAATCTAGAATTCGGATTTACTAAAAAACTCTTCCAGATTGCAGCAATGGAAGGATTCACTGACAAATTCGGTGAATCCGTCCATTGCTGCAATCCGAAAGAGTTTCTTAGTAAATCCGAATAGTTGATCGCAATAATGGACGGTCGAGATTTTAAGTGTTTCCTCTCCTTCAAAAGTAGGTCTGGAGAGGAACTGATTCCTAATAATAAAAAAAAAGGTATGAGAGAGAGAGAGAGAGAGTAAAAATCAATGATTAAGGAGATAAATTATCAATAAGCAGATATTAATAAATTGCATAAATGGCATGCAATTAACAATGCAAAGATATGACAGCCAGATCAAGATTCAGTAATTGAACAACCTGCAGGCCTAATAATATGCTCGTTAGATCATAAAAAAAACAGCTCATGAATTTCAATCAGAGATTCACAGAATACCCAGAAACCAAATTTCCAATCACTCTGTATCACAGAAAGATCACTTTGTTGAGAAAGACCACTTTCATTAGTCTCTGAAACTGAGATAATATCAAAGAAATCGAAAAGAGAATCATATTTTGCTATTTCAGTAATCTCCAAATGCCAAGAAAAGAAAAGAAAAAATTCTGAATCCTTCGTATCTCAATCTTGGTGAACCAAGAAAACAAACAAAAACCCACTCAATTAAACACAAACAAACTACCAATTCAATGCAGATTTCATCAGGTTCCTAAGAAACCCATAAAAGAATCCTTCTTTTTCCCTTTCAACTTATTACCATTCTAAGCAACCAAACAGAAGAAGAAAGAGTAAAAAGAACACAACCCAACGGCAATCCAGCATTGATAGAAGAAAGAATAGACTCAATGAGAGAGAGATAGAAGACTAACAAGATAGAGAGAGAAGCAAAACAAGGGCAGAGAGCTTGGCAGCCATTACTACTACAGCTGCTTCTCCTTCTTCTTCTCAATCCGACGTCGCTAATAACCCTCGGGAATCCCAACTTCTAAACACCGCAGACGCCTTTTATGGACCTATATACTATAACAGAGCATAGCCTGTAGGCCGCATATCCCCGCCCCGCGTGTCTGCGTGCATTTTTTTTTTTACATATTCCACTCTTTCTATTCCACGTGTAATGTGTTTAACCGACATACAGTCTGAGACTTCCTAAGGTGCCCCCACGGTTGTACCTTAGCACCGCCCGCCCCTATAATTCTGGCCGACTTTATTTTTGGAGGGTTTTTTTCTTCCTTTCATGGGGTGTCGGGAAACTGTTCTTATTTAGGAATGTCTCAATTTATTCCTTTTTTTCAAATTTAATTTAGTTTAAAAAAATTATTCCCTATGAATAAACACTCCTACGACCAAATATAATTTATTCCTATTTTCAGAGAAAAACGTGTTGGGGGACAAGATTTTGATATGATTGAAATCTCGATTTTCTGGCAATGCTATTGATTTATAAAAGAAATAAATAAATTAAAAGAACTCAATCTTTATTTAGTGAAAATAAGTGATGGAACTTGCTCGAGCTAGAGGATTTGCGACTGTAAGCTGTGTTTGAGAGCTAAAAGGAAGGTTGGTCATATGCTTACTGGGTCCCGCAACAACAAGGCACGCGGCGATGGGTCACCTAGTCATTGCTCACACAGCTTGGCTCACGGACAAGTCGGTCTAGTGACCAACGAGCACCTTGCGCAGTCGTTGCTTGCTTGGTTATTGCTCATGCTTGGTCCAACAGTTGTCCAGCCCATGCTCGAACACTCGAACGGCTACCCCATGCTCGACCCTTAACCCCGTGGTCGACCTTTGAGGAAGTCCTGCGGGTGAGTCCAACGGGTAGGTCCCGTGGTTCGGTATTTAGGACGGCTCGCAGTTGGCCTTTACTCCCGCAGTCGAGCCTCGCTCCCACAATTAAGCCTTGCACCTATGGTAGTAACTTGATCCCACGGTTTGGACCCTCGGGGTCGCGGTTGTAATGGTTATGACAGGTGAGGTGGTCCTGTGGTCATGACCCCTCGCGAGGGTCCCGCGGTCTCGGGTCCCATCAGTGGCGGACGTAGGATTCCAATTTTGCCCGATTTGCGGGATCACTCTTCAGTAATTTTACAAAAAAATTCAAAAGTGTATCACAAATAGGAAGAAAATTGGGGTGATATAGAAGGAGGAGGGAAGAGGAGATTGACTGATTAACTTTGGCACAATCAGTTGCCCTAAATATAATAAAGGGTAATTAGGTAATTGCACCCCCTTCCGTTAACGAAGTTAGACGGAGCTGTAGTGAAGGGGTGTCTGTGATAAGTTTAAATAAATGAGGGGGCCTCTGTGTTCACTTTTGAAGATGAGAGGGTGTATTTGAAAAAAATGTTATAAATGAGAGGGTCTAAGTGCTTTTTACCCTATTCTTTTTAAGACTCTAGTGTATACTTGGAAAAAAGTAATTGTATTAAATTTGTGAGGGCAAAAATAGACGATTATAATTTACAAATTAGTTTTTTTTTTTTGAACGGCGAAAATTTTATTAATCTCTGAGAATACAAAGATTAAAAGGGAAGAGAATGGACAAGACAACCACGCTAAGAGAGAACACAGCTCCCTTGGCAAACCCACTACGCAACCCAGAGAAAGAAAAAAGTTAGCAAGATGCCAACAGAAGATAAAACAAAACCTAAACCCTAAAGGATGAAAACACCCACAACAAAAACCTAAAGATAAAAAAAAAAACACCTCAAGACAGCCAAAAGAAAACCAACCCAAAAACTCCCTTCCACAAAAAAAAAACGAACTGAGCTGAAGCACCTCCTAAGAATAATCCAAA
>JAXBDA010008486.1:0-14722 GCA_036023075.1 Gaultheria prostrata | reverse complement strand
CCTATTTCTCACAGTGGTACTTCCTCTCTATCTTCTCCTTCTTCCCAATTTAAACTTTCAAATGTTCTTCACGTTCCTGCTATCACTAAGTCTCTTCTATCTGTTCATCAGTTTTGCAAAGATAATTCTGTATTTTTTGAGTTTCACCCGTCGTCTTTCTTTGTCAAGGATCAGGTCAGCAAGAAAACTCTTCTCTCCGGGCAGAATAAAAATGGGCTCTATCAGTTCACTCATCCATCTGCTGCATCGTCTCCACCTTCCCTTTTTGCTGTTGAACGTGTTTCTTTAGATTGCTGGCACCGCCGTCTCGGGCATCCTCATCGGGAGGCTCTCCGTCACGTGCTTCGTCAAAATAAAGTGCCTTGTTCTTTTCGTAGTTTTAACTCTCTTTGTTCTGCTTGTCAATTGGGCAAGTCTTCTAGGTTGTCACTTCCAGTTACCCATTCCATTAGTAATGCTCCTTTGGAGCTTATTTTTACTGATGTATGGGGCCCGTCTCCAGTTTATTCAAATAATGGATATCGGTTCTATGCTATATTTGTGGATGATTTTTCCAAGTTTATATGGTATTATCCAATGGTCCATAAATCGGAAGTGTTCACTATTTTCCCAAAATTCCAAGCAATGGTTGAGCGCATTTTTTCCTCTAAAATCAAATACATTCAATCTGATTGGGGGGGTGAATACCGTAAGATCCATACTTATTTTGAAAAACTGGGTATTGTCCATCGATTACCTTGTCCTCATACTCATCAACAAAATGGGTCTGTCGAACGCCGTCATCGCCATATAGTCGAAACTGGGTTATCTCTAATGGCTCACAGTTTAGTTCCCGCAAAATATTGGAATTATGCTTTCGAAACGGCTGTTTATCTAATAAATCGCCTACCATCTAAAGCCATTTTTTTCCAAAATCCATTCCAACTTCTATTTCAAAATCCTCCAGATTACTCTTTTTTGAAAGTTTTTGGTTGTCTTTGCTTTCCCTACCTACGTCCATATCGCAAGCATATAAGATGGAGTTTCGTTCTAGTCCTTGTGTTTTTCCGGGATACAGTACCTCACATCTCGGGTATCGTTGTCTAGATATAAATTCTGGTCGGATATATATCGCTCGTCACATCCGTTTTGATGAGTATTCTTTCCCATTTTCTGGACCATCACTACTGGGCCCGAAACCGTCATCTCCCGTGCCCTCACCTTGGGCTATTGCACCACTTTTTCCACCCAAGCAAAGTACCCCCAACAAATTCCCCTCGTCCAAATTTGCTAGTTGAGAATCCAACTCCATCCAAATTGCCTTTTCCTAGCTTATCCCCACAACAACCTGGTACTACTCTTTCAACTCCAAAGTCCACTTTATCCTTATCCTCACCAACTCCCACCCCACATTATCAGGAACCAATTCAGGTGTCTAATGCCAGTGGTTTGAAGCTAGTTGTTGACTTATCCACTCCACCAAAACCTACAACCCCAATTAAACGTACCCATCCCATGACTCTGCGTAGTCGTACCAAACCAACTCAGACATCCCATGCTCTCCTTGCTACACACTCATCCACCACTTCTGAAACTGAACCGACTAGCTTCTCTCAGGCCAATAAAAGTGTTCAATGGCGTTCAGCCATGGCAGATGAGCTTAATGCCCTTTTCCGTAATGGCACATGGACCCTTGTTCCTCCATCTCCAAACATGAATATTGTTGGTTGTAAGTGGGTGTATCGTATCAAGCGCAAGGCCGATGGTTCTCTTGAGCGTTATGAAGCTCGTCTTGTTGCAAAAGGATTTAGTCAGCAGTATGGTGTTGATTATATGGAGACATTTAGTCCTGTGGTGAAACCGACTACGATCCGGATTATTCTTTCACTTGCAATATCTCGTGGTTGGGTAGTCCGTCAACTTGATGTACACAATGCTTTCTTACATGGCCATCTTAATGATGAAGTTTACATGTCTCAGCCTCCAGGTTTTGTTGATTCAGATCGCCCTACTTATGTGTGTAAACTACATCGAAGCCTCTATGGCCTTAAGCAAGCGCCGCGTGCTTTGGTTTCATAGGCTTACTACCGAACTTCTTAATCTTGGTTTTATTGCCTCAAAAACCGACACATCGCTCTACATTTACTCTCATGAGGGTGTACATATGTTTGTTCTCATTTATGTTGATGATATTTTGGTGACAAGTAACACTCCCTCTATGATATCATCTCTCATTCACAGGTTGAGCTCTAGTTTTGCATTGAAGGATTTGGGGCCACTTCATTATTTTTTGGGAATCGAGGTTGTTCCTCACTCGAATGGTATTTTGCTATCCCAAAGACGTTATATTCAAGAGCTTCTCGCCAAAGTACACATGAGCAAGTGCAAGGGTGTGCAAACTCCTTTTTCAGCCACCAGTAAGCCTTCAAAATTTGGCGGCCAACTTTTTTCTGATCCGACCGCTTACCATCAGGCTGTTGGCGCTTTACAATATTTAACGCTTACTCGACCGGACATATCATTTGCTGTCAATAAGGTTTGCCAATTCATGCAAAATCCAACTGAAGAGCATTGGGTTCTAGTGAAGAGAATTCTCCGTTATCTCAGTCATTCTCTTGATCTTGGATTACTTATCTCCCGTTCAAGTCTCTTGAAATTGCAGGCTTTTTCGGATTCCGATTGGGCGGGTTGCATAGATGATCGCCGTCACCTCCCACGTTGTGGTGTGATAATATTGGAGCAACTTATCTTACGTCGAATCCCATCCTTCATGCTTATCTTACGTGGCATCCCATCCTTCATGCTCGCACCAAACATGTTGAAATTGACTATCATTTTGTTCGCGAAAAGGTTGCTCGTGGTGATCTCAAAGTACATTATCTCAGTACAAAAGATCAAATTGCAGATATTTTTACCAAAGGCCTCCCCTCAAACCGTTTCCGCGAGCTTTCTTCCAAGCTGAGGTTGTCGTCCCAACCCTCATCAGCTTGTGGGGGGATGTTAGATAAAGATAAGAAGAGTTAGTTTAGGATTCTTATCTTTGTCAGTTGTATGTATCATAGATCATGGTGATGTTTATCTTTTGTAACCAATTCCATCCTTTGTATTATAAATACCACAGTAATCTATGGCTCTGTATTCAGCGAGCCTTTTATAATCTCTAAGCAATTGCAATACCATTATAGGGCACAACCTTTTTTTTACCACATACTCCTCCTGGAAAACCGGTCCCTAATACCGATTTGATTCTACAACCTTGTATGTCATTTATGGATTAAGTATTTGTTTACTCCTGTCCACTTTGTTCATTGCTTGGTCAACTCTTTTATCATTATGCAGTTCCATTTTTGAACTAAACTCTTTAGCTTCCTTCTTGATGCTGAATTCTGAAGTGCCCATGACATCACACAGGAAGAACACAATACAGCTGTTAAACGACCTTAACTCTTTCCTAGATTTTTCTAGAAATGAACCCCCTTTTGCTTATATTAATGGTATTGCCCCGTTGTTTGTGCCATAAGGCACTATGTTTCGTTATGATCCTAATGTTGTGGATCCATTGTTTACCTCTCCACGTGCGGGTCAGGGGCGCACGTGCGGGGGAGTGTTAGAGTTTGTCCCACATTGGTTAATTATAATCCAAAGCTAGTATATGAGCCTGGGCGGCTTCTCCACTCATTGCCAATTGGTTTTGAGTTGGATGCTTCAATATGGTATCCAAGCAGACAATAGATCTTGTGTTTGAACCTGATCGCCTACTTGATAATTAAATACTTGCACGTGTTTAGCCCGCTTATGGAGGAAAGCCTGGCTACACGTGATGGGGCTTGTTGAAGATATAAATAATAAAGTTACCCCTTTATCTAATAGCTTAAGCTTTTAGATGAGTTGGTGGTTGACAATCTAATAGTTGGCAACTCATGCAACCATATGCTGGGACAGTAGAAAGATAATAGGCTGATACTATACTGCATACATGTACTCAGGTCTCAGGTATATTCACTTCTTATCCGGAGCGTGTTTCCCATCACCTATGAAGCACCGACACGGCTCGGGGTCACCGTATCGCGGTGTCCGGACACGGGAATACGGCGGGGACACGGCGGGAAACGTGTCCGGACACGCCATGTGGAGGGAGACACGGCTTAATCGAATTTTTGGAGGGGGACACGGATGAGTCACGGGAGAGAGAGAGAGAGAGAGAGAGAGAGAGAGAGAGAGAGAGAGAGGAGAAGACGAAGAAGAAGAAGACGACGAACCATCGGATGAAAAAAAGAAGAAGAAGAACCTGTACGAAGAAGAAGAACGATGCAGTCCAGTCGATGAAACCCTCAGATCGCCGACGAGAGCTTCCAGATCGCCGACGAGAGCTTCCAGTCAGTCGGTCGATCCTGTCTTTTTTTTTTCCGCTGTGCTGCCTGCTGCTGCTAGGGTAACGAAGTAATAGGAGTATATATATGTGTGTTTTATTACAGTAGACACCCAATAATTTTAAGTAATAACACATTTACCCCTAAAAATTAAAAATTATTACAAATATACCATTATTTTTATATTTTGCAACAAAAAATATAAAAAAAATTAATATATATATATATATTTTTTCCACGTGGCGTGTCCCCCGCCGTGTCCGTGTCCCCATTTTTTTAGAATTACCGTGTCCCCGTGTCCGTGTCCGTGTCCGTGTCGGTATTCGTGTCCGTGTCCGTGCATCATAGCCCATCACAATATTGAGAAGTTGATACAATGTGTTAGAAATGGACCTGATAAATATCCTGGTGCTAGGTTCCTCAGAACGGAGAACGCCTTGTTGTAAGGATCATTACCGTTCAATACTGTTCCTTGTTCTTTTGTACTTGAATTGAAGCGAGGCCACCTACTTATATGCTGCAGGAGTTTGATGGTCCCTGCTAGAAAGCGCCTTGCTGATGAATTGAAATTTGGTCAAATAGTTGACCGGCATTTGGAGGATGGGGACATTGTTCTTTTTAACAGACAACCAAGCTTGCATCGGATGTCAATCATGTGCCATAGGGTGACTGCAGTTACCACTTAAATTTATAAAAGATGTCATAATCTTGTTTGGGTATTTATACGTTTCTTTCCATGTAGGCAAGGATAATGCCTTGGCGTACATTAAGATTCAATGAATCAGTTTGTAATCCGTACAATGCTGATTTTGATGGCGATGAGATGAATTTGCATGTCCCACAAACAGAGGAGGCTCGCACGGAGGCTCTTATGCTGATGGGGGTAATTTCTTTGCACTCACAGTTTTTGAGATCTGCATTGTTCCAAACTAATCATAGTTACAGATCCCATTTTTCTATTGGGCTTGCTGAGAGCTTTCAAAGGAGAGAGAGAAACAAACTAGTACCAATCAAACGTACGATCTTATTGCATAGAAAAGCATTGAAGGATTACAACTAATGAAGGGGTTATATAGGCTAATCCTATTACCCCTAGCAAAACCCTAATAACATAAAAAGGACTAAACTACCCCGAACATAAAAGATAAATAACAATTTAACTAAACCCTAACAAAATGAAACCCTAAATTATAACTCATAAGCTATACTTCACACTTTTTACCCATATTATGAATTAATTATGCTAGATAATTTATTTTCTTGTGTATTAACTTATGGATGCTATGTTTATAGTCAAGTTTGACAGTTTTCTTTTGTTTGCCAATTGGTACCTAATTATTGTTTTCACACAACCAATCAAAGTCTCTACCACTCTAAAATCTGTTATAAACTGATACGGAGATCTAAGAAGCTAATCAATAACTTTAAGAGTATGAAATACCAACTATGAACACACACTTCTCATATATCTTAACATGCGTATGTTAACCTGAAATTAAAAAAGGTTCAAAAAGGATTAATCTAGTCTTCATTGGCTTGATTCTTCTTCCATGAAGCGAATAAACTTTTTTGTGAACTAAACGTTTGTTCAATTGTTGAAGATAGTATATGAAATAGGAAAAGTAGGAGATGAACAGAAGAATTGTTGGTCACTTGGTAGAATAAATTAATTGGAGGGACTTAAAAATTGTGAGAACATGAATGCAAAGTGACAAGGGGAAAAAAGAATGATGAATATGTAGGGAAGAGAAGTGGGTACCTGGCAGGGTGAACTAAAGATACGTGGGAGGCGAATAAATGAAAATTGGGATACTAATTGGAACTTGCTAGGGTTTACTAAGTGTCAATTAGTGATTTCTGGTGGTATTACTCTAGACTTTAGTTCAGTATGTCTGAACTAGATGTTGTATTGCTGCACACTTTTGTTGTAGCCTTGTAGGTCTGTTAGAAATTTCAATAAAAGCAATCTTGTTAGATATATTTTCTTCTTTCTCCATTCTGCATACATTTTCCTTCAGGATTCACTTACTTAAGTTTTCTTTTTGCTGAAAACAACTTATTCTCCTTACCTAGGATTCCTGTCGTAATTATGAAATATTTCAAAAGATAGGATAACTTTGGTGCTTAATTCTCAACCGTAGTTATTAAGAAGAGGGTGGTTCTATGCTCCTATTGTCATTGCATAGATCTGAGCTGCTGTTCCTTTTCTCACTACTCTGAGATGCTTATGATTATATCTCAGGTGCAAAACAACCTATGTACACCAAAAAATGGGGAGATTTGGTTGCTTCCACGCAAGATTTTTTGATGTCTTCTTTCCTCATAACAAGGAAGGACACATTTTTATGATCGTGCTGCATTTTCCCTCTTATGTTCTTATATGGGGGATGGCATGGATCTTGTTGATTTGCCCACACCAGCGTTAGTTAAGGTAAGAAAGAAGTGTTGCTCATAAAGTGTATTGAATGTTTTAGATTTCAACTCTATTCTACTTTGTTTTCCCACTTCGGCTTTGCTTCATTGTTTCGATTTCCAATTCGTTAAAGCATCAGCTCAAAACCAATTGGCAATGGCTGGTGCAGTTGCCCAGGCTCATATACTAGTCTCGGGTGGGTGGGTGGGGGTTGAGTCGGTTGACCATTATCCGATGTGCAACAAGCTTGTGCTTGGCTTTCTTTTTATGCATATTTTGTATCGGCTTCTTCTGATGTCAATGTATATTTTGTTTTGCAGCTGATAGAGCTTTGGACTGGGAAACAATTATTTAGTGTTCTGTTGCGCCCACATGCAAATATGAGAGTTTATCTCAATCTCTCCGTTAGAGAGAAGAATTGTAGCAAGGCTGGAGAGGCAATGTGTCCTAATGATGGGTTTGTTTATTTCCGTAATAGCGAGCTAATATGTGGGCAACTAGGAAAGGCTACTTTAGGTAAGCTTCCTTTAAATTCCTTATTTATCTGAATGGGTCATATATGACTGTTGTTTCGACTGATTGCATTTTCGTTCAAATATAGGCCGGCCGTACTTGTGATGGTTCCCAAGGATCCAACTATGACCACTTAGGGAAATGAACACCTACTGGCTTGCTTTCCGGGGACAATATACATTCCCACAAGCATCATAATTTTTCAAGTGAAATGTCAGTTTAACTCTTGAGTACAGGATGACATAGGTAAATTTTGTCACTCAATGTGCCGAATTATGTTTTCTTGTGTTGTACATATTAATTTGAAAAATTTCTTTCGATTATTAATTCGGTCTATATAACTAATGGGACTCGTCGTGGGAGTATTATATTTCTCTATAATGCTTTTGAAAAACTTGATTATAACGAATGGTTCCTCACTTCTGTAATCAATTCTAATTGCATAGCTCTATTGAAATGGAAATGATAACCAAGTTCTATGACTAGTACAAGAAGACTCATAGACTAGTCAAATCCCACACAACACGACCCCTGAAAGCTGTACTACAAATGACAATTTCGATTCTATTGCGTTTTTTTAATATTAAGAAATACAAACTTGAGTAATTATCCTTCTATTGTTTCATGGCTAGGACCGATTTTCTCTCGATTTGTAGCTTTCCTTGGGATTCTTCTATTTGAGGGGTTCCATCCTAGCTGGGAGCTAGGTTATGGTATCAATCAGATTCAGATTCTCTCAAGGTTCTTGCTTTGAAATTGAGAGGATTTGTCATCCCAGTGGGAGGTTCCTCCCGTTACACTTGACATTATTTTGGCAACAGTTAAGCCGTAGAAGTCTATCGTTGTCTAAAGGAATAAAGGATGAATATTTCTAAACCTTATATAAGTTATCTTCGGGGTCCTATTTTTTATTGGCCCTTGGTATTTTTAACTTCTTCTCTTTCCTGATTATCCATGTGAGCCTTTTGTCTTAGTTTGTACTTGGTATGCATAAGTACTGTGGAGAATAAGTTTGTTACATGAAATCAAAGTAGTTTCTTTAAATTTCCAGGAAACGGCAACAAGGATGGTCTTTACTCTGTACTTCTCAGGGACTACAATGCATATGCCGTGCTGCTTGCATGAATAGATTAGCAAAATTAAGGTATGTCCTGGAGCACACTTTCTTATTGGCGATCACCTCTTCTGTGACAAGTTTATCAATGGGAATTTGGCTCTTTCTTCCATTTTACCTTATTTACCTACTAAAACTGATGGCGACTGATCTTTTAACTTATCATTTGATTCCCTTTAATCAGCTTGTTACTTTAAATGAGTATTGGGCAAAAAAAAAAGTAGTGGTCAAGCTTGTGTGAATTATAGATGTGCTCTTTGAATTTTAATCTTATTATTTATCATGTAAATCTGTCATTGATGTTATTTAATACCTTCTATACTATAATTGTTTGGTACAGTTTGGTGAGTTGCAGAACTTGTGATAGTAAAACGAACTAATACATGTGAGATTCAAGACGATTCACTCTCTGATCTTGAGTTTGCTTTGGGCAGGACGTGGAGTTTTCTCGCCAATTCCTTTTCATCTTGTACTTCCGTGTGTGTGTGTGTGTGATTCTTACCCTGTTGTCACTGATACCGTGTCTTCAACAATCCTTGCTTGTTGTGGCTCTGTTTCTATGGGGTTGGTATCATCACTACTTGCCCGTGTCAAGTTTGACGCATTTCTTGTTTGATTTAAAAACTTATGTTTCGTTTAACTGTGATTCATTTATTATGCTACTAGGTTGATAGTGGGCTTATGTTAAACCGATTCCAATAAATAGTTGAGTTCTAATTTTGCATCTGTTATCAATGTTTTGGTTGTTACAGTGCTCGGTGGATTGGGAACCACGGCTTCTCAATTGGAATTGATGACGTCCAACCTGGAGAACGGTTGAATGAAAACAAAAGGGCCAGAATTCGGAAGGGTACCGGAAATGTGAGGAGCTCATACAGTCCTATAACAAAGGAATGCTGAAACTTCAACCTGGTTGCGATGCTGCTCAAACACTAGAAGCTCAGATAAGCAATTTTCAAAAAAATATTCGAGAAACAACTGCGAAGGTAAGGATCTTTTGAAGTTTGTTTACTGTATTTTTCTTCTATCTGAGTCTATGTTTATCTGTCTTTTAATTTTCTTTTTACTGCAGGTTTGTATGGAAGAACTACATTGGAGGAATAGCCGCTTTATTATGTCACAGTGTGGTTCCAAAGGCTCTCCTATCAATATAAGTCAGATGATTGCATGTGTTGGGCAGCAATCAGTAGGGGGTCGTCGTGCTCCTAATGGATTTATAGATAGAAGCCTCCCCCATTTCCCTAGAAAATCAAAGACCGCTGATGTATGTTCTGTGCTGCTTTCATTTTGCCTCTTTTCTATTTAAAGCTTGTTAAGTACTTCGATGTTGTACAAGTACTGCTTAAGGAACCTAATTTGTATCTTTCTGGATATTAGCATCTACTTAGAGTTACAGTTTTTTTGCTTTGCTAAGCAAGCATTTTTTTTTGAGAGGCATGTTGCTAAGCTAAAACATTTTTTTAGTACGAATTTTGCTGTGCTAAAACACTAAGATGATTGATATGAAAACAGAAATTGAAGGTGATGCTGTACATTGATATAATAGACGACTCAATTCTAGAAAAAGAAAGATGAATACAGTGTAGAGGCGAAATATGTACTCTAGGTAGTTGATTCCCCGTCATCTGATTATTTTGGCCCATGAACTGTGATGTTCAACTTTTAACTCTAGAACCCCATCAAATGGCCACAGAAAGGTTTGACTGGACCTCACTATGCAACCTGCTTGTGCATGCCTCTTATTTCAGTTAATTTGGATTGATAACAGAACGCTTTTTGAGCTTCCAATCAGAATCTGGAGATACCAAAGTGTCATTATTGGACTTTGCTTTTTAACTTCTACTTGATGTTATCTGTGTTTTACTGGATTAGTTGGGAATTTCAAGCAATTTGAGGACTCTGACAATACCTGAATTGTTTGTTTTTTTTTTCTCTTTGGTAGGTTTTTCATTGGTGTATTGTTTATGTTGTCATTGTTGTGTGACAAATCCACTTCAATTAAACTGTGTTATTGATTATGATACGGGTTTTCGCTTGTACAAGGGCGTGCTCCCAATGACTGTGCAGCCTGTGCTATGCTATGAGATAAAAACCAACTCCTAATTGTTCACAGTTGGAATTGCTGCAGTCGAGAGGAGATGAAGGAATTCAAATTTATAAGTTTTGCAATTGATAAAAATTTGCAGAAGGTGAGAGAGGTTGAGAAATTATTCAGTGAAGCAGTTTTTAGCAGCAAGTTCGGCACTGCAAACAGCATCGCATAGCTTCAGCCTTCAAGAAACCAAACCAACCAAACAGAGCCTTATGTCCCAATCAATTGGGGTCGGCTACATGAATCTTTTTCCTCCATTGAGCTCTGTCAAGTGCTGCTTGTTCACCTAGACCTAGTAGACTCAAATCTTTACACACTACCACATCTAATGTCAATTTAGGTCTTCCCCTCCCCGGAGCATTGCTACCCAAAGGTATCCTATCCGTTCTTTTAACTACTGCATCCGCTGGTGACATGCCCAAACCACCTAGCCTATTTTCCCTCAACTTCTCATCTATATGTATTACACCTACCATCTCGCGGACTGTTTCTAATCCTGCCTCGTCTAGTCTTACCACACACTCAACATTCTCATTTCCGCTACACTTATCTTGTTCACCTGCTGTTTCTTAATAGGCCAACATTCTATTCCGTAAAGCATTGCTGGTCTTATGACATTTCTATAGAATTTTTCCTTCAATTTTGGGGGTACCTTCTTGTATCACACAGTATACCAGTAGCGCTTCTCCACTTGAGTCAATCCACGTGGATCCTTTAGATTTTAGCTACTCCCTCCGTCCTTTTTTAAATGTCTACTATGGGAATATGTGCATTTTCAAACCCCTAAAAATTGTATTTTTCTATACAATTTTATGTCTCTCTTTACACCAAATTAAAGTGCTCAAGGAGTACTTTAATTTGGTGCAAAAAAATTTCAAAATTTTTGAGTAGAAGTACATTTTTTTACGTCCAAAAAAATACACGTTTCCCAAAGCACACATTTAAAAAGGGACAGAGGGAGTATCTTTTTGTTAGCTACCTAACACAAAACCCTCCTTCTTTATCCGGGCTTAGGACCGTCTGAGATCTAAAGATAAGGCTTTGAGAACGGGTATTTTTATTGCATAGCTTCAAGAAAGAGCAACAAAATCTTGCACCCCTTTGTATTGTTGTTGTTTAGAGGACAATCATACCTGGAAAAAATTGCTAAAATCAAAAGCTACAAACAAATTAGCTTGCCAAAGTATCTTGTAAAATTTATTCTCTGGTATCTAGGTTCCTATTTGTTTATCCTAGGAATCAACAGAAGATAAAGTTCTCTATCTCTGTGGTGATCCTAGAGGATAAAAAATTCTCTCTGTTTGTAATTTAGGTTCATTATACACTACTAGACCATCTCTGTGGTGCCTCTGTCGAGTTATCAGTTGTCACAAACGCTTAAGCTACAAGGAAATGTGCCCTAAATATATACTCTATCAAGCTTTTCAATAAATTGGATCACAAGATAATCCGAGAGAGAGAGAGAATTAAATAACACCCAAATTGGAATATACCATTTGCAAATAAATTGAAAATAATAGATTTATCTCATTTAATGTATCAATTTTCTTCCCTAATGTAGTTTGAATTACTAGTGTGGTTGGGGTGAGTATAAATATAGAGGGTCTTGCTAACATCCGTCCATTTGGCAGAGGATAATATGACAAACAAGTTCGGATATCAATATACTTTCACGGATACCAATATATTTTTCTCGGATATCGGTACATTTCTACACATTATTATCCACCATAAGGGTTGATGTTAGCATTTTCCTATTATAAAATAAGTTTTCTCAATATGGTCAATTGAATGCCCCACTATATCAAATTTCTGGGTCCGCCACTAGTAGTAGGTCCATTAACTCGACTACCATGCCAGAACAAAAAAAATTGCTATCTTTATTTCCCTGAAAATTGAACAATACATTATTGAAGACTTGTATCATACCCACTAATTTTTCAAAACACACATTTATTAAGGGACAACCCAAAATAAAAAGTTAAACTACTCCCTTCGTCCCCTTTTTAAGTGTGTTATCTGAAAATTCCAATTATTTTTCTCTCACGTCAACTTTTACAACTTTTACATCTACTTTCCATTATTTACCTTTATCAATATAATATTACTCACTAATTATTTTAAAAAAGAATCTACTTTTAAGGGCAAAATAGGAAATATACCCACTAATTTTTCAAAACACACACTTATTGAGGGACAACCCAAAATGAAAATGTACACACTATAAAAGGGACGGAGGGAGTAAAAAAAAGGGACGAAGAGAGTAGTTTTAAGTATTTTATGTTTCCTTTCTGATTTATCTTTGCTTTCCGATTTAATTATGGGAAAAATAAATTCAATAAAATAGTTTTGAGTATTTTTTTTTCATTTTTTACTTTTTTTCGATATCGATCAATATTTTTAGACTTTCTCATTACTCTCGTTAAGACGAATTCAAAATGTTGGATATTTTGGTAAAAAATAATAAGCATAAAACTTAGATATTATATCAATTTAGGGGGAGTTCTCCAATAGATTTTAGGAGGATTTGATGAAATCAAGCCTTTGATTTTATCCATTGGTGAAAATGTGAGATTTTATGAAATCTATTCACCAATGGATAAAATCAAGGGTTTGATTTCATCAAATCCTCCTAAAATCTATTGGAGAACTCCCTAGTCTAATTTTCCACTAATTGAGTGTTCTCGTGTGACCACAATATATATATATATTTTTTCGCTGGTTGTAATTTGGCGTTCTTGACAGAGAGATATATCTAAAGATTAGTATTTTTTGAGTTGCTGATGATCATGGGTGGTCACAATTAAAGATAAAAGGATAAAAAAAAATAAAAATAGATAGGCTCTTTTTGTATTGTTTTTGTTTTGTGTAAATAACATAAAACTATTATCAATTCATACATCCATCCATAAATTAGATAAAACTATAATTGGAGTAATAAAATTTTGTCCAAATCTCTTCTCTCACCTCATTCATCCTTGCACTAATTAGGTCCTGTTCTTTCTTTCTTTTTATGGCCCGAAATGAATGCCCAGTTTTTATCACAAATTTTGGAATTAATCATTTATTTCGACAAAAAAAAATCAGAAAAATATAAAATGTGGCTGTAATTAAAAAACAAGTTCAAATATCACAACATTAAAAACAAAAATGACAATTGTTTCATCGACCACAAGGGAGTTTTTGGCATTTGTAAGCATCTTGAAAAACCAAGCTCTAAAGCTTTATTTTAGAGGTCGGATGTGATACTGATGAGAGAATTTGTAATTGAACTCCTCTTTTCTTCAACTTTTTGTACTTTATGAAGGAATTCACCATCATTTTTAGAGATTTGGTCTCCAAATTTACTTTTAGGTCTCTATACACCTCAATTTTGATCTCCAAATCTCTAAAAAAGACGATGAATCCTTCCTAAAAGTACAAAAAAATGAAGAAAAAATGAGTTTAATTACAAAATCTCTCCTCAATATGTCACATTCGGGTCGTCAGTGAGATGTTTTTTTTAATATCAGGTCAGTGAAACTTACCAAAAAAAAAAATGTACTCCAGGATACGGTCTTGGGTTGGTGGTTGTATAGGGCGACCCGACCCACCAAACCCGTTAATCCCTGCAACGTCTTCCCGAGTCACGACTCAGTCCCTGACTCGCCGTCTGTTCTATCGACCAACAAGAGCCTCTCTCTCTCTCTCTCTCTCCTGCAGAAGCAGGCTTTCTCTCTCCTCTGTCCTTTACCGTCTTTTCACAAGCCTGAACAAATCAGACGGCTCACGCATTTCCACGTCGCCTTCGTCTTCTCCGTTACCCTGCTACACTCCACACACATACACCGCCTCTGCACTCTCTCTCTCTCTCTCTCCCCATCTAGGGTTTCCAGAGCCTCGTGACAATCACATACGCTTCTTTTTCTCTCTCGGCAACACAAATCGATTTCTCTCGCCTCCACCACACTTCGAATTCCTTGCAAATTTCTCCACTTCAAGGTATCGATCTAATTCGAACTCTTTATTTCGTTATCTGCATTTTCATTTACGTATGACGCACTAATTATCTCAAAGTTCCATTTTTTTCGTGTATATATATGTGTGTGTGTATGAAATTCTTCATGTAAGTTGCATTGCTGCTTTTGTATTGAGAGTTCGTTTCCTTATTCGTATTACTTTTTCTAGGGTTTCCTTTCGGTTGCTTTATTACGAGGTGGAATTCAATTTCTAAAAGAGGAAAGGGGGGGGGGGGGGGGGGG
>JAXBDA010008485.1:0-14728 GCA_036023075.1 Gaultheria prostrata | reverse complement strand
TGGAAACTGGTGACAAGTGGTGTGCATTCGTTAGGGAATCTTTTTCCTAATCTAAAATCAACCAATTAAAAGAATTGTGACCCGAGTGGATAGCGGTTAGGGCTAGTCGCGGACGCTGGAGTTCCCATGGCTGTGCTCTCCTTTTTAATTCAAAGTTAATCAGTTAATTAGTTAATTCTTAGGATAAATAATCAAGTGAAACAAGGGGTGGCTACCTAAGAGCCCAGTTAACTACAGTTCAACACTTTTGAGTCAAACACCGTTAAAGCGTCTCTGTGGTTCGACTCCGGTACTTCCGGATTATTGTGCTACATTGATCAGTTGTCCTACGCTTGGGACGTGTTTTGAGTCTTTATTTTTATACACCTGGTTGGTCAAGCATGAATTATTAGAAGGATTTATAGATGCACTCCTGTGTGAAGGGAAGTCTTGCAATTATTTAATTATTTAAGGAGACAAATGAACATGCAGATGAAATGACGAAGTTGAGAGGAAGGTAAATCATGAGTGGAAAGGATTTTGGACCTTGTTTTGCTGTGAGGTGAAATATGAGGATAATGTGTTTACTATAACCGAGACATGACAGATGAGAATGATACTTGTAGATTTAAACTAAAAGGACATGAATGAGTTGTTATGACGTGAGAAATGATTTTATGGTATGTGTTTGGTGCATTGCATATGGTCTAATTAAAGTTACGACGTATTATTGTTGATGTGTGAATATATGATTGAGTGTGTTGAGAAGTACTGTTACGCACGGGGTGTAAGATAGGCTATTTGTGTCTGTGGAGGTGTGATTGTGATCGATCATGAAATTTTTTATGTTTTTTTGGAAAGGAAATTCGATCAAGGGACACCGAATGGGTGTGTACTCAATGTGTTGGAGAAATCGTGGAAGTTACATAAAGAGAAGTATTTCTCCCGTGTAATTAATGTAAATCTCTTACTTGGGATTTTGTAATTGTGATTGATAATACCTGGTTGTTATTTGCGTACCTTATGTGTGAGTGTTTTGAACTTGAATTAGAAGCCAATATACCTTACGAATACACTCGATACGTATACTAGATTTACACGAACAAGTGTCGGGGAATAAGAGGATGAAATTGGTGCGAATGTGGCAAGACAATTCATTGTGCGAACTACATAAATCTCCTGTTTAAAAATTCTTGAAGTTGTTCGATAGTGATAAGCCGTGTCGTATTGGTACTCTGTGCTTATAATTGTTAGTGCTCCAGTTTGTGGGTCATGGCGGATGAAATTTCGAGGATGAAATTTTCGTAAGGAGGGTAGAATGTAAAGACCCGAAATTTCGTAATAAAATTTTCTCGATTTAAAATCTGGAAACTTCTAGAAAATGTTTAAAAGGTTAAATGATGGTTAACGTGGGGGAATTGGAAAATGGTGGTGTAAGGAACCGCGTTTTTATATAATGTTTCCGGAATAATATTAGGGAAATGTGAGGAAATGAAAATAATATGATGTGGGTGTTTGGAGATATTGAAAATATGTTAGAAGTGATCGAGAGTCGAATTGGTGGAAGTAGAGTGAAATTTCAGAAAATTCCCAGGAGATACCGGTATCCAATTTTTTCCCTACCGGTATCTCGCAAGCAAAAAGTTTTGGACGGGAGATACCGGTATCCACTTTTGCCGCTACCGGTATCTAGTGTCTTTCTCTGTAACTTTTTGTGCGCGGTTTGGGGGTTCTATAAACCCATCTCAAATCTTCAAGATTTAAGTGTCAATCACTCCATTTCTACTTGGATTCGAGGTGTATCACTCAGGGAGGTAAGAACCCACATTTTTGGTTTTGTTGCTATCTCTATCACGTTTATCTCTCTCTCTCCTTGCTATGGAGTGAAACCTCACCCTTGAAGCATGTTGTTTGCTTGGTTTAGAGCTTGGGCTTTGATTTCAAGCTATGGGGAAGGTTGTTCTTGGTGTTTGGAGACCGAATATTGGATTTTGGTGTATGGGTTTTGCTCAAAACCCATTCAAGTAGGGGTTTCTCATCTCTCTCTCTCTATATCTATGCGTTTAGATCATAAATCCTTGGTGTTTACCCATAAGTTTTCGCATATGTGATGTATTGTGGTATTTCTAGTCATTTGTTCATGAATTCGGGATTTTGAGTAGAATCTTTAGACAATGGTTGAGTATTTAGTACTTCTACTATGTTTACCTCCATGGGTTTCAGGTTCAATTGATCGGTGGTGAGTATACATGATTTAGTAAGAGTTAGGGTTACGGTTTGAACAAAAATTGGGGCTTTCGTGTTGATTGGTCGTGATATGTGAAATTGACGTGCGTTGACACGGATGATTAATGGAAGTGGGATACAAAGGTTGTTGCTTGACTAGCCCCTTCAGTTTCTGTTGTTGCTTCAACAACCGCGGTGGTGGAGACATTCTTGGAATTCTTCTTCCTTGAATCACGATTATGATCCCACCATTCCGGATACCCCACCAGTTCATAGCATCGACTTATTGTGTGACTAACTTGATCACAATGAGTGCATTTATGGGAGGATTTGTCACCACTAGTAGCACCCTCAAGATGGCTTGACTTTGTTCGGTCCTGCTAGTATTGAGAGGACCAGTTTTGAGTGGACCGGTTACGAGTTGTCATGGCGGATGCTTCAAAATTCTCCACTTGCGTCTAACATCTTCGCGGCGAACTAGAGCATATCACTCTTCTAATTCAGGGATAGGATCCTTCGTCAAGATTTCGCCGCGCAGTTGCACGAAATCACCCTCAAGTCCAGCGAGGAAGATATGCACCCTTTGTCGCTGAAACGATTTCTGATAAGATGCAACATCTGTCTCATCCACCATGACCTCCTTATCACAATGATCCAACTCACTGAAGATTTCAGTCAGTTCTCCATAATATATAGAGAGCGGTCTGGCATTTTGTTTGGCAGAGAAAGCCCTCTGGTTCAAGGTAAAAACCTGTAATTCATCTGCTCCATCATAAAAGGCTTTAGACAGAGCTTTCCAAATATCTTGTGCGGTAGGTAAGCGAATGTATCGCTTTATAATCTCTGGGGACATAGACATCAACAACCATCTCTTGACCTTCTGATTGTCTGTGTACCACTTTTCAAAGCCTTTATCTTTCTCTTTAGGTGGCGGTGATGTGCCACGAATGAAGGAGAGTTTCTCCTTCTCAGCAATGTGCATCTCCAACATTTGAGACCACAGATCATAGTTGGTCTCATTCAATACAATTCCTGCATTGAATGTGAATGTTCGTGTTGAATAATGATAGGGGTAGATTTGGTGCCAGATGTTTCAGAATCTGACTTGCTCATGGTTTAAGGATTCAAAGAAGAAAAGAAAAAAAGGATTCAAGGATTCAAGAAAAAAAAAAGGATTCAGGGATTTAGAGAAGAATGATTTTAGGTTTCGTGACTCTGATACCAACTTGAAAATCAAAGAAGAATATTTTCATTCATAATTTTGTAGTCTGTACATGTACATATTTATAAAGATGGATCATCAGTAGAGATCCTACAATCAAGCTATTCCTGTAATTAAATTATTTTCCTAACAGAATAATATCTCTAAACTAGGAAAGAATATTACTATGTCTCTTACAATAAGAAAGAGTTACAAGAGAGAATCTTCCGAATCTTCCAATATTGCAACAGATCGGTTGTAGAATCATATACGACTGAGTTTCCCGATTGAATAACCGATTGATCCCACAATCGATCTATGAGGGCTGAAATTGCAAACCACGGCGTGTGATAATTTGGAGCCACCTGATAGATAAGGCGATTGATGTAGGTGGAAACCGATCGTCTACTAACCCTCAAATTACATTAAAAAAAGATTTCTTCCATTCTATTCCTATACAGACTTACTACTTAGAAAATTAAGGAAACATAATAAAATTACAACTCGATATAAATATGTGTTTTGTCAAACGAAATTGCTAATACAAAGACACTTTGGAATTTGGTCCTTACAGGCTATTTCAAGATGACATATAACGTGGAAGTGCGGATCATCTCATGTGATCTTCTATGTGATGACTAGGGAGTGACACCTCTCCATTTAACAAATCAAGGGCTGAAGTTACATTTTCATCGCAACCCCAGACCAACAACAAAGCTGAATTCGAGAGAAGAACTTCTGCCCTCTACAAACGAGAAAAACTTGGGCGCCGGATTGCGCATCTCTCTCTCTCTCTCTTCCATAGATAGGTTATTTTGGTTTTCTTTTTTCTTTTGTTCTAGGTGTTCTCTGTTCATCGATAGCAAGGGTAAGACGTTGGCTTTCATGGGCAGCGGCTGTTAGATTATCCCACATCGTTATGTAAGCCACCCAAAGTTGGTTATTAAATCCTAGAGGCTACTCCACCTATTGCTAATTGGTTTTAGGTTGGATATGCTTTAACATGATGTCAGAGCAAGGTTTTCAGAAGTCTTTCCCCTTTGTTTGTGCTTTAGTTGCAATTTATTTCGTTGCGATCCGTATGTTCCAGATCCTTTGTTTATTTCCCACGTGCGCGCGAGTTAGGGGTCGCACATGTGGGGTAGTGTTGGAATTTGTCCTAGATCAGTTAATTATTACCTTGAAAACTACTATGAGCTTGGAGTCTCTCCATTCCTCACCAATTGGTTTTGAGCTAGATGCTTTAAAATGGTATTAGAACTAGGTCTTGGGTGGCCTCATCTCACGTGGTTGAGTCTCCTTTGCCTGAGTCAAATCTCTTAGTCTCCTCAACTCGTACCTCCACATGCATCCGGGCTGCACGTGAGGGGGAGTTTTAGGGGGAGCGGCAGCAAGGCCCTTTCCATGGGGTTTTGTGGTCGCCGATTCATGATCTGGGTCAACAAAGGGGCGGCTATGGGTGGGTGGGTTTTGCAGGTCAAGGGACAACAATGAATGGAAATGGTAGGCGAGGGACGATGGCTAGCGAAGGTGGCTTTCCCGTGAGGTTTTAGCGGCTGCGTCGGCAGACGGTTTGTCTTTGGGGCGATTTTTGGTGTTTACTAGGTGTTTTTTTGGTGTGGCACTCTTATCAACTTTGACATTTGTGCCAGTCTTGGCGTTTCGAGGGGCTGCGGCGGCGGTATGGCGTGGTCCTTTCCCTAATCACAGATGGTGATGAGCTAAGGCGATGGCATGTCGTGATTCTCTCTCTTTTCGATGACAGGGATGTGGCTCAGGCCAGCAAGCTTTGGCATGGGTTCAATTTAGGTTTGCTTGGAGCCGTTTTAACGGGTTTGGGCAGCAACGGTGTATGTGAGGCGTTACCGGGGAGGTCGTCTGATGACGAAGGACTTTCTGGTCACCGCCGGATTGGTGTTTGTAGGGTGCCTGACGCCGGGGTTTCTTTTGTTGGCATCGTGCCAATAATGTCTTGTTTTCATTTGATCTTTTATTTTCTTCTGTTTCTATTTCTGGGGATTTTGCATGCTATATGTATCAACATCTTGTTAGCTTGTATTTTTTTTTTTTCTCCTCGATGGACCCTTGTCAAATTATCAATAAACCTTTTGGCTTTAAAAAAAAATGGAAACAAAATGCATGAGAGGCCATCAGAATCCTAGTCCATCAGGATTTGAGAATACGCACTATGATTCGAACACAGTTAGAGAGGTGCAAAAGTTTTTGGGACAGGTTTCATATGGGCTGCTTGCCGCTGGATCTTTCATGAGGCTGACAGGTGAAGGCAAATACAAAATTTTTACTCAAAAGTGGGTGTCTTTTTTTTGAACAGCAACAAATTTATTAATCTTTGTAAACGGATTACAAAGATTAAAAGCATCCGAGCATGGAAAGCATCCCATCCCAACTAGGTTGGCACCCCCTCCACGACGAACAAATGCCGGCAAGAACCCAAAAGGGAGAAAACAAAGGTCTTGACAAGAAATCAACCGAAATATACAATTCTAGTGAATGAAAAAATAAGAGAAACACTCCAAGATAGCTACTGAACATGATATATTGCTCCTGAAAATCCATAGAAACCTAGCAGCTTTGATCTTCAAAAGGAAAGTCCCACGTGATTATGAGCAACTCAAAAGAGGGTCTCTTATATTCTTATTGGACCAAAATTCCGATCCTCCATCACATGGAGATCACATGGCTGCTCCGAGAAAGCATAGCCAGAAAATGTGCACGACATTGCACGTTAATTGCACCTGATTTTTGCTTTAAGATAGCAGCCAATTACGTAAATTAATCATCTACCACGCAATAGGTTCTCATTTTGTTTTTGAGATTGGCAATAAAATTTTATTATAACTCGACAAAAGGTACATCAAGAAGGAAAAGCTAAATACAAAGCACGAAGTAGAGTACAGGTTCTCATTTTGTTGATAAAATATTATTCTTATAATCAAGTGTCCGAGCTAACTTACGCACCTCGATTAGTACTAAAACTTGTGAAAAAAATTCTGGACAAACGAATTGGCCGGCTATTAACGTTGATCAAAATTTACAGATTCAAAATGCAACGGAAAATGCATGAAAAGGATATTGTTTAACAAAAAATGCACAAATATCTTGCACCTGAAATACTTTAGAACCCGAAAAGAACAAGTATTCTAGGTGACATTGGGTTTAAATGTTTCTTTGTGTTGGGGATCCAGACAATCTTTAGTAATTAATTAAAGTCCAGCCCTGAAGGTTTCGTACGCACTTACCAAAAATCAAGTGAAGACAGTATTTTGTGTTTTAGCAGGGGTAATTTCAGCTATTAGCCTTACCTATTTATTTTGTAGTTGCATTGTAATTAGGGTTAGAGCATTAATCTGATTAAACAGGAGAGCTGATGAGAGAAAACTTTTTTGATAGATAAGAAAAAAGACTTATACTCCATTTATTTTTCATTCTAGTGAACTAGTGTGGCTACTGTGATTTTTCTCGCGTTAAGGTTTTGCATGTGTATATTTGGGTGTCTTTCCTGTTTCTATTTATTATGCACTCTCTGACTCTAATTTTCAAGATTCGTAGGAGCCTTGTGAATTGAACGTAAAATCCGATTCCAAACATCTTGTGGGACGTTAATTAATGTCCATATCCAAATTGAAATTGAGAAATCCATTTGATCTAACTTTTGAAAATATAAATCACCCATGCTCTGAAAATCTTTTACTCCCTCCGTCCCTAGTTAAGTGTGTTACCTAGAAATTCCAACTATTTTTCTCTCACATCAACTTTTACATCAACTTTTCATTACTTACCATTATTAATAAAATAATACTCACTAACTTTTTAAAAAAGAATCTACTTTTAAGGGCAAAATAGGAAATGCATCCACTAACTTTTCAAAACACATACTTATTAAGGGACAACCCAAAATAGAAATGTACACACTATAAAAGGGACGGAGGGAGTATCTTCTTTTGTGCTAGGTGGAAACCATTTTAAGGGATTTTCGGATTTTCACTAAGCATGCATCCCGTTCAATTCTCGTTATTATTCCAATCTCGTAATTATTTTAATCCTTTTTTTAGATGTCCTAGTTAGTCTAAGCGCACCTTGACTAATTATAGGACCTAATTCTATTGGTCACTTACGGAGAGCCCAATTAAAGCCGGCGCAAAGCTCCTTATGAATAGGCCGTAAAAGAATTGATAGGACCGGAAAGATTTCGAATATCAGATCTTTAGATGGAACAAACTAATTCTAATTCCTAAGTCTTGACCACTAAGCCAACTCTTCTGATTGCATATTATTCTGATCTTTCCAAGAAGTTGAATGAATGGCATCTCTTAGAGCGGTTGCCGGCCAACAGAGTTTTCTTTGGTCTCCTCCTTCGCTACCAAACCATGAACCCTTGACCATGGGGTTATGAGAGACACCACCACCCACATGGGGTCAAGGAGGCTTAGTAGAGTTTTCGTGCTTACCTTTCTCATGAACACATACAATAAACTTTTGCCATGTTATCATTTTGCAACAAGGTGGACTACCACGGTAGTAGCCTAGAGGCTCATGGCCGCTCATTTCCACATGGTTTTGAGTGGCTAGGAGGTTACAAGTTCGTGTAGTGTTAAGTTGCTAACAACGCGCTCTCTCGAACTTGGTTTTCCTGCGAAACCCGGCTGTGATCCACTAGTTTTCGGTGGGGCAGTAGTCACTAAGGTTCTTTGGTTCCTTCCGGGGCCGGCTGTGGGACTGGAGACCCTGTGGTCACGCCTATTGGAGGGTAAGTGGGTAATGCTCCCTCCTCTACCCTTTCCAATAGAAAAAAACAAAATCAACAAGAAGGTGGGGACTAAAATAAGAGTGAAGGTTTAATTTAAATATTAGCGTAATTATATGATGCGTATCAGAATTTGTGGTGATATTGAAACTATTTTTTCCTTCTTAAATTATGCACAAATTAAAGGACTTTTCCATGTCTCAATCTCAAATGAGCAAAGGTTTTTCTAATACGGGTATTTTTAAATGTTTTTTTTTTTTTTTTGGTACACAAGAGGGCCTAGGCCCTAAGAAACATAAACACTTGAAGCAGTAGCTCGAAGAACTCCAAGACCATCACGGTCATTGCGCAAATCATCCAACACTTCAAGTGGCGTTTGATCAAACACTTGCTCCCCACGGTCCAACTGAAGACCCAATCTAGCAAAGATTATGTGCACAACTATTTGCCTCTCTCCAACCAAAGGTTAAATCACAAGTCCATCCCATTTTAAGTTGCTCATTGATCAACTTGATCAGGTTGTAGTTAGGATCAAAGGGATGCTGATTCGAAATCGCTCGGAGAGCCACTTGCGAATCTGTTTCCAACACAACATGGCGCGACCCCACATCCCACACAAGTTTGAGACCTCTCCAAATACCCCAAAGTTCAGCCCTTAAAGCATCCACGTTCCCAAGTCTGCAAGCAAAACCCCTAATCCAATTTCCACCGTCATCACGAACTACCCCTCCGGCCGCGGCACATCTTGGAATTCCATTGGAGGCGCCATCAACATTGACTTTGAACACACCAGTAGGAGGAGCCTGCCACTTCACAACTACCCTTTTACTATTAAGAGTTCGGTGGAAGGCTAAAGCATCAAGCACTTCGGCCACAGAACGATGAATCTCCGATATTGGTTCTCTTGGATATACAAACTTTGGATCCCACATTCGTTTATTCCGCCAGTACCAAATTTTGTCCAAAGCTGCAGCAAAAATTGTCTCCCAACCCTTGTTTTCCATTCTAGCCCAAGGAGGATTGGCAAGGTTCATGTTGACCCATTGTTGAATGGGAATCGAGAAAAACAAGTCCCAAAATTCCACGCCCACCATGCCTTTCCACAAGTTTTTCGTGAGTGAGCAATCTCTAACAGCATGGATTGTTGATTCTTCATGCCGACCACATATCTCACAAGTCCCAGAATGAATAAGGCCCCGCTGAAATTTAGCTAAATTCGTTAGCAACCGATTCCTCCGAACTAACCAAAGCAAAGTTCGCCATCTTTGCCACCCTGTAACTTTCCAAATTTTTTTCCAGCCGCTATCTTCAGACTCCAATGACTCGCCAGAAATAAAGTTGTAAGCCGATGCAACCGAAAAACACCCGTTGGTGAAAACTTCCACAGAACCTTGTCTTTATTCTCAGCTCCCCCAAACAAAAACTGCCCTCTTACAAGGTCCAGAGCTTCTTCGGATATCATTGGATAAAGAGAGACCCAATCCCAATCCCCCAACGCAAGCCAATAATCACTGACCTTTTTAGATAACTCAGTCGCTGGGATGTCCACGATAGCATAAGTAATGAGCGACGTGTCCCCTACCCAAACATCAGTCCAAAAAAGAATGGAATCACCATTTCCCAATCGCCAACCAAAGCCATCTTGAACTGCAGCTGTACCCTTGCAAATTCCCTTCCATGTTGATGAGTCCGTAGGAAAAGTAGTGATATTACAACCTCTAGCTGTAATGAGTGGTATTTTTAAATGTTACAGACATATATCAAAGTGTGTAGATCTCGATACAGTTTGTGCTAGAAACATCCCATGTATATTGGTCCTGTATATTCGCCTATATTTGATTCCGTGCACTTCGATTCGTGTATATTCGCCAAAATTGCTCTCTAACTTCGAAGCAATTTTTCAGTGTTGAGCGGGGGCACAAGAGCATGATCGTGCATTTCGGTTTTGGATGATCCGGCTTATGGAGAGAGAATAGGAGAAAGAAAGGGGGGAGAGGGTCGAATTGGATCGTCCGATATACTTTTGGACGACAAAGATGCAACGTTCGGATTCCATGTGGCACCCAAATTTTTTTCCTAACTTCGGAATCGGCTACAAAAGCACTTTGTTATACAGTGATCCGTCCCATACGCCTCATTAATGGGAATTCGGGTATGTCTTTGTTGCAATATTTTGACTTCTTAGGTCAATAAACACGTGGTTGGCGCCAGAAGTTCGTTTGGTTTGGCTAATTTGCAGAATAGTTGTTTTTCGATTCCTGCAACAAAGACGTCACCCAATTCCCATACTTGTTTGTATACTACTCCCTCCGTCTCGATTTTTTTTTTGTTCATTTACTTGTATGCAGGGGCGGAGTCAGGATTTTATAGAAGAGGGGTCAAAATTTGAATTATGTGCGAGTCACTTTTCCGATTTGCTAGAAAGAAACAATTAAATTAACAAGTAGTTAAACAAAAAGTAGACATATTAATAACTAAATGTAGCTTCGATTTACAATTGACCTCGACGATTTCTCATACTTTGGAAATGATGCACAATAGCCTTATTTGTAATGTTATAAAAAATATCTTTCTCAATATAAATAACCAAACTATCATGCATCCATTGATCACACATTCGATTTTAAAGCCTACTCTTTACAATTTTCATGAGAAACATTCCAAACAAATAGTATGATAACTGATTTTTATATGTTCTTTTTTTAGCCAATTTGTTGTTTCCAATAAAAAAAATAAGTGAAGCCGAGGACTTGGTTCTAAAAGGAGCTAGGATTCTATTTGCCACCCATTTTTTTTACTTATGTACCAAACACACAAGATTGGCTAGGGCAAAAAACAAAAAAAAAGGTGGTCAATTAGCAATTTATTGATGTGTATTAGTAATATCCCTATAGAGAATTGAAGTTCAGGGTGGTCAACTGACCATTGTTGTACCCACATCCCTCCGCCCCTGCTTGTATGCATGTCATTTTTTAATTATTTATATTTTTTTTATTTTATAGTACTTTTTACAATTTTAAAAATTTTGTTTAATATATTTATCGAGAACTATTAAACAAGATCTATATTGAATATATATAATATGATACATTTGAACATATAAACAAATTTTTGAGGTGTCATAAATATTGAAAGTGAACGAGAAATTTGAGATGGAGGGAGTAATTTCCAACGATTTTCGATCAAATTACCTCGAAAATATTCTCAAGCAAATATTGTTTTGCAAAATTATTTTAGAAATATACAGTTGTATCATCATAGGGCTATTAAACAAGTTAATTTTTCAATTGTACGTACAAGCATGATTACTTTAATTTGGTGCAAAAGAAATTAAAAAATTATGCACGAAAGTACTCTATTTTTTTATCCGAAGGAAATTGCAAAGGGTCTTAAATTAACTAAAATGGGGTTTGGACCTAAATTAAATGGGGTTCGGAAATTGCAAGAGTAAGGGCTAAGGGGGATAAGGGAGGGTAGTGAGGTAATTTTACGGGGTATTGAGGGGCACTAAACAATAACACCCCCTCCCAATGTTATTAATTAGTACTCGTTCAAGGGCATAGAAGGGTATTAATCTGGTTATACCCCTCCCAAAATTTTTCGCCAAACCATGCACTAAATGGTGGGATCGGGATAAAACATGGGGGTGTAAGTTATACCCCCTTCTAATACCGCAGCCAATCGGGGCCAAAGTGCTCAAGAGTGGGAACAAAATTTGTAAAAGTCTAAAGGCACTAACTAATGTATTAATTTTTTTTTTTTGCACAGCAAAAAAGAATTTATTAATCTTTGAGAACGGATTACAAAGATTAAAGGGATCCAAGGGAAAAAGGCATCACAACGCAAGAGAGACATCCCAACGAGGTTGACACCCCTCTCCGCGACAATCATATGCCACCACGGACCCAAAAGAGAAATAACGAATGGCTAACAAAAAGTCAACCACAAAAGGAAGACAATACAATCAAAGGGATACGACTACACTGTGGAAGCAATGATAAAGCTTGACAATATCCTCCACAGTGGAATAGCTCTGAAAAAACTCAAAAAATCTGCAACAAAATAGCTTCACTTGTCATAAACAGACAGAATACTCCAGCCATGAATAGAGAGCTCCAAACTTCAGCTAAAAAAAGATCCTTGAAAAGATACATCAGCTGCAAATGCACCAAAATTCTGAAACTCTCCACTTTCGCAGCAAGCCCGAGATGTCAAATTATCAACCGCAATGCACGTTGGCAACCCTTTGATCTACCTCTTGAAACTCAAAAACTACATACCACCATAGTGATTTGATGAATTCTTATGATACTACCCCTTGCTTAGATTCTTACGGAAAAAACCATATCCACCTTCTTCTTATTTCCCCCCAGCAACTTTTAAAACTTCCCCCTTTTTTCCAGATTACTCAGACCCCTGTCAATCCATGATAGGAGTTTCATGATTCTACCTGCGATATCCACCTGTAATGCAGCCCAAATCAAGCTTGACAGTTAGCCCTCAACTTGTTAAGAGCTTTCATTTCCGCTATCTTACTAATCACCTCATCTTCATCTCCGTCGTAGTTAATTCCCATGATTTTGTCGACTGCTCAGATGGCTTGTGCTTCATTCAACATAATTTTATTTCTTTTGATTATACCTTCAGAGGAAATTGATGCAGACAAAGCAGCAGTAGCAATTGCTGACCTTAAAACCACACATTTCCTATTCTTCTTCCCTTTGCTTCCTGTATTTACCCTTGAATAACGCAGAATTTCATCTATACTTTTTCTATTCCTTTTTCCGTATATGACTTTTATTGCAGCATTGATGGGAATTTGGTTAACTTCTGCTAGATCTTTGATTGGTTCTTTCCCATTTTTTCCATTTTGCTTGCAGTTAACTTCCCAAATGTTTCCCTCTTCTTTATCCTCTTTATCAACGTAAAAGTCTTCTACTGAATTAGCAACAACACTGCTGTCTTCCTTGTTTGCATCATTTAATAAGCTGTCATCTTGGGACCACAAATCATTGGAGTTCATGGTTTGTGGTTGGCTATCCATTTGAAAATCTCCCATGCTATCAACCACTTTCTCAGATCCCCATATTCAATCTCCAAGGAAGAGGTTATTACATTAGCCGCCTCTTTATTAAGTTGCAAAGTAGGTACATTTGGAATAATGTGGCTATCTTTTGAAATTGCCATGTCATCATTGCTCAAAATATCATCTCCCTCATACTTTGATTCCACATCAGCTATTTTGTCCTCCTCATCTTTATTTGCTGCCATATCATTGTCTTCTTTATTAACAGCCTTATCCTGGCTTTTTGACACTTTTGGTCCCCAAACTATTCGAATCGTGTCACTATGGTCCCCAACATATCAATTGCGCGAATTTAGTCCCCAACGTTTAAAATCTGTGACACTTTCGTCCCTATCCCTTCACGCCGTTCCCCCTCCGTCAAATGAGAGGGGCAGAAGTGGTATTTCACCCCCCCTCAGTTGGAGGGAAACATTCCCGCCCAAAAATAGCATTACTCTCTCTCTTCTGCATATATATATATAGCTCATATCTATCACCTATCACGGCTTAGAGAGAGAAAAAATAGAGGCAAAAACAGAGAGAGAGAGAAACGAAGAAAAAGAAAAAGCAAGTGAAGCCATGGATGGCCAGTTCTGCTACTATGGTAGGCCTGGGGAACTTACCCCATCGTGGACAGACTCCAACCCAGGGAGGAGGTTTATTGGCTGTGAACTTTATGGGGTAAACATTATCTCTCTCTCTCTTTCTTTCTCTCTCTCTCTGTGTGATATGAGCTCATGTGTGTGGAAATGCAGGAGTCTAGGGCATGTGGCTATTTCATGTGGGTTGATCCCCCAATGTGTGCTAGATCCGAAGTTGTGATTCCAGGATTGCTCAGGTCTTTGAGGAGGGTTGAAGCTAAACTAAAGAGAGAGAAGAAAATGAAGTTGGTTCTGGTCATGGCTCTCATCAGTACCTGGGTTTTCTGGATCTGTTTGGTGGCTCTGTGTCTGGTTATGACATAGTGTGACATAGGGTAGATGTGTAGTAGGTTACGGCTGGATTAGGGTATTTTGGTGGCTATGGCTTTTGGGAAGATGATGTAGGGTTTTGTTTTGACTGTAAAGATGATCTAGGCTTTTGGAAGATATCATGTAACTTATTGGAAGTATGGTAACTATGTATGGCAGACTCCCCCATGTCAAATGTTTCCTAATTCAACTAGTTATCCTCCAATGAAATCCTCCTATTTTGCAATGTCAAATGTTTCCTAATTTAACTAGATATCCTCCATGCCATTGCCTAATGCAACCTAATTCAGTATGCCAATGCTAATTCCATGCAGTTAGAGTAAAACCAGTGCAACATAAATACAAGACTAAACCAAAGTAAACCAGTCACAAGTACAACTGTTGACATAGTGCAAAAACAGAGTATGGTAGATAACACCAAAACATAACTTGATCATCATACTGTCAACCATGACATTACTTGATACCAGTCACAACCTGTTAATCACCAAAATATAACACTAGTTGACCTCTGTTGATAC
>JAXBDA010008484.1:0-14730 GCA_036023075.1 Gaultheria prostrata | reverse complement strand
ACTGCTTCAGACATTACATGGATTATGCAACTTCTGACTGAACTTCATGTCGTAGTTCCCAGCCCGGTGTCTTTATGGTGTGATAACATGTCAGCCATTGCTCTAGCTCATAACCCCGTCTTTCATGCTCGCATTAAACACATCGAAATTGACTATCATTTTTTGCGTGACAAAGTTCTAGCCAAGCAGCTTCTGATTCAGTATGTTAGCACCTATTAGAGCGATGCGTAACAAACATGTACGTGTGTTATTACTATTTTTTGGCTGAGTTATAAATGTTAATGTCAATGTCAATTTGGATTAAGGGGAGAGAGAGCACGCATAATGGTTTTCGAGACAGCATGGTGCACAACACCCACCCCATTTCCGTTTATTGAAATATACCTAGGTTCTTACTTGGAAATCTCATACACGTATCACCTCAGTTCTTAT
Source organism: Gaultheria prostrata (assembly GCA_036023075.1). Lineage (NCBI taxonomy): Eukaryota > Viridiplantae > Streptophyta > Magnoliopsida > Ericales > Ericaceae > Gaultheria > Gaultheria prostrata. Next base: position 14,298 of record JAXBDA010008484.1, on the reverse strand, counting down.
GCAAATCCAATTTAATGATAAAATTCGGAGCTATCTTTGGAATAGTATGACAATTGTTTAATGCAAAGATCAAGCATACCATAAAAGAAATGCTATGATTTTTTCTTTTTGTTGTTTGGAGGAGATCAAAAACAAATGCTAGGACAAAATTACAAATAGGATTCTTTTATTATCAACCCAGTAAACTGACAATAAGCAAATAAGAAGACTAAAACAACACAAATTTCAATGTACCTTTTCACTTTTTAACACATATTCATACACTTTTCAAGCATTTCAATATATTTTTTAAACATTAACGACAACCTTCAGAATTGATTTTAGAATTTTCCTTACAAATATTAGTTTAATCCATTAGCTTTTGACCTACACTTGTGTCACCATTCCTTTTATCGAACTTAATTGACTAGGTTGGGCCCAGCGAGTGACATGTTTTTTCAAGCACACGACCAGTACCAATTTTGTTTAGGTTTTGTTTGGATCACCTTTTATTATCTGTTTCTGGCTTTTCATGAGTGAGTTTTACTCAATATTGCAATAAATTATTTTCTTGAGCTTTTGATGTGAATTTTACTTCACATTTAGGAAAAGTTGAATCTAAGGGTAGTAAAAAAATCATTAAGCTACAGGAAAAAACAAGTAAAAAGGCTAATCCAAACGAGGCCTTTAATAAGGTGAACCTAAATATATTGTTTTGTATCCATCAATGATTAAAATAATGAAAGTGAAGGATCCAAAGTGACATTCAGCAGATTTCATGTGTACCCTTAAGTAACTCTTTCAAAATGGTGGACCAGTAGACCAATTAACTAGTACTATAAGTTTTGTTTTTTTGGTCAATTGTCATTCCTAATAACATGGGAGGAGTGAGACTTGATTCCTAAATGTAGTGTGACTGTGTGAGGCGTCTAAAAACTTTACCGCATGAGTTAACCACCGCTTGCTAGTACTATAAGTTTTAAAAATATAAAATTACCCCCAAACTCCTATATCCTACCATCCTAGTACTACTTTATTTTTTAATCAGCATAGGTCCTTCCTGAAAATGATTGAGCCCAGAGTGATGACCCCAATCTATTGCTCAATGCTTATTAAATATAGCAAAAATCATAAGAAAAAGTATTTAAATTTCCCCCCAATTAAATTTTCAACTAGAAGACATATAATAATACCACGACACATTTTTTCTGTTCACAAAAAATTAAATTACATTTAAAAAGGTATTTATTAGCTTGAACGGTGTGCGTTGTTGCATAGACTTTTCTAGTTCAAGACAATTATTTTATTTCAAAAGAATTCTGAAAACCAACAACCAATATACATGACAATAATTTGTTTAAGTGGGCACCCCATGGGATTTCACTGGTGGTCTAGGTTTGTTCAATCACAAGTCTTCGGTTCAAAATTTCTCAAGCGTCATAAATTCTTATATTTTTATAAGTGCGAAATTTCTCAAGCACTCTTATGAGATGAGACTAGTCTATACGGAGTTTTTCCTAGACTTTAATTTATTGAGTGTGTTGGAATTTGTGGCTCATATGGAGAGGTACCAGAAAGTTATAATGAAGGTCAGATGCAAAGCGGAGCGGAAATATTGTGGGGAACCATGTAAATCTTGTTGTCGTGTTCTTTATCGTTTTCGTATTCTATATTATGTGTGCGTGATTGATTTAGCGCTAACAGAGTCCCTCGCTAATGAACAATAAAATTAATTACTTCATCAAATTAATTGAGGTGGAAATAAGCTACCCGACCGGACACCTGAATTATTAAAGAGAAAAAAAAAACACCTCTAACTAAGTGGCAAGCTATTTGGACTTTTGATCAGCTGTTTGATTAGACAATCAAGAATATTTATGTGAAAGAGTTTAATGGATGATAAGCATGCCGTTCTAGAACACTTGTAATTCACGGGAGGAAAAATCTGCCGTGGTGTTGAATTTGCCGATTCTTGTTTGGTCCTTTTGAAACATTATACTATATTTTGAAACCCCACCTAGTGAAGAGAAAAAAGAAGAAGGGAACATCATTGTGGAAAAGGCAAAAAAGAAGACAAATTTACTTGCAATTATAACTTCTTGACATCAAGATTGCATTGAACAATTAACAATTTTCTAGGAGGGCCACACCACATGGAAAATATTGTTAAATTAATTAGGCCTAAATATAATTTTATGAAGTCTAAATTGTTGCAGTGACAGAGTTAGGAATTATATTCGGGGATGGCGCCGTTCAATGAAAATTTACTGGTATTGTTGTACTTCCTTCGTCCCAAAATAATATTCCATACTAAAAGATGTATAATATTCGGATAAAAAGTAAAGTACTTTCGTTCATTGTTTTCTGATTTTTTTCGCACCAAATTAAAGAGCTAATCGAGATCTTAATTTGGTGCAAAGAAACTCGGAAAATTATATATGGAACTATTTAGTTCTTTGATCTGAAAATTACACGTCTTTTCATAGGGGCCTATAATTTTGGGATGGAGTGATGATATTTTTTATTAGAAATATAAAGAGAAAGGTTAAGTGCAAATTCAGGCTCTATCCTGAACTATCTATTTTGTTAAAACAAAAATCATGGTTGATTCAATTTTTAGTATTTAAATGAAAGTCTTTGATGTATGTTTTTAATGATCCAAACCATTCATCCTTCAAAAAGCTAGTAGTATTTTTGCATCGTAAGTGTGAAAAATCAAGCTGTGCATATCATATCTGTGAAAAATCAAGCTGTTAGAACATCAGTAGCTGCCTAATCTATTAGTGTAAAATAAAAACCTTCTATGCAACCGGAAGTGGCATGTGCCACCCCGGCCCACTAGCAGTCTCTGTCTCTGAGATGAGAGTGCTGTATTACACTAAATGTACACGTGCCAACCAAAACATAGGAAGATTTTGTGCATCCTTGTTTTTTCTTCTTTTTATTCCTGCGCATATTGAGGATCCAAACAAGCGTGACAGAAAAACAGACTTGTTAAATTTAATTACCAATTTTTATTTTTATTTTTGAGAAATTTTCATCTAAAACATGAGAAGATAACAAAGTTCGCTTATGGGCAATCAAATGCATCCCAATCAAAATTTTCCACCTCTGCTTTTGTTACTTTGTGAATTATTGATGAATTCATATCAATTGCACCTTCCTTCCCAACAAAAACAAACATATAAAAGGGAGAGAAACTTCCTTTTTTGTATATGCTTACAAGTTAAAATGGAAATAAATGTGTGGTATCCGTCATTTCTGTCAGAGAATATTGCCCAGTTACACCACACCACTATTTGAAGGGAAATTTATCGTACCTATGTCGGGATCGTATTCTAAGATTCCACCACGTATGAGTGATGTTAGGATTATATTTAGTCCAATAAACAACAACGAAGGCTTGAATTTGGGCTAGTTCAACCAAGTTCGAGTTTCCACTGAACCAATCCTCACCGATGGAGGGAAATGACAATTTTCTGCAGTACCGAAAACCCAAAAAAAAAAAAAAAAGCCCAGAGAGAGAGAGAGAGAGGGAGGACCAGCGGCAATGGAAAATTTGGGAGTGGGACCTGCAGCAATGATAAAGGGTGTAGGACCACCACCCATACGTTGTGGGGAAGAAAAAAAAGGTCACTATATTTTAGTTCCCTTTTCAAACCTCTTCCCGGAGGGCATGATACTCCACTAGTGAGGGCCAGTCCTCGTGTTTGAGTTGTCTAAATCCGGTTCCAAGTATGTGTTGCTCACTTGCGGAACCGATTCTAATATTTTAGAGGTCTAAAGCAAATTTAAAAAATTAGGGCCTTATTTTTCTTAAAAAAATTCAATATACGTGGGCAAATATAAGTTAAAAAGATTAAGCATGGTACTTTATCTTTGTAATTTTACTAAATTGAACTCCTAAAGTTTTTTATACCATTAGAAAAAATGAATCAAATATAAATGAGTACGACTCATACACAACATATTTCCGAAGCATCAAAAAAAAAAAAAAAACCATACACAACGTTTTCCTCAACTAATCAAGTTATTAACTTTAATTGTAAGAATACTATATTTAACAATAAAAGAATTGATTATTTTAAACATTTTATTTTTATCAAAGTTTTTGTCAAGTGGAAAGTAATTATTTTGATTTATTTATAGTCAAAAGTGCTTTATTTATAAATTTGATACTAAGAGTTAAGGAAAATTATAACAAAATTAGAAAGTAAAAGAAAAAACTTTTCAAAGAATTTAAAAAAATTGAATTTCTTTAGTATCACCTATTATACTAAAGTATACTTAATTTATAATACAAGAGGGGCAATAGTTATATATTTTCTACAATTGTCCGGGAAAAAAAATTATTTTGCCGAAAGAAGTCTTATATAGGCTAGAACCTTTGGAACTTTTGTATAGGCAGCAATGCCTCAAGCCACTGAAGCAGGTTCATAGCTTGCTTAAAATCTCGGATTAACTTAAATATATATAATACTATATATAGCTTTTTTTTTTTTTTTTTTGCCCCAGCCCGAGGGCTTGCTGGGCTCACTCTTGAACCGGACCTGATGGTAGTCATTAAATGCTCGAAATCGTGCAATAATTCAAGAACAAATTATACGGAGTACTTGCCACTATGTTGAATCAAAATTGGGGACACTGTAATGGATGAGTTCATTACAGGAATTTAGTGACAATTTGAACCATCCAAAAATGTTTTTAATAGTTCAAGTTTGCTAATCTTACATAGGATACTTTTAGCAATCAGACCCATTGATTGTAGGAGGAAAAGTCTAGAGACACTAAATAAGATGTACTAAGTAATGTACTAAATAGGGGTGTACAAGAAAATCGAAAAAATCGTGAAACGGTCCGACCAGACCAAACCGGTCTATTTGGATTGGTTCTATAGTTTAACGGATTGGTTATGGTTCTAGAAAAATTAGAACCGGATATTTTGGTTCGGTCTCCGGTTTCATAATTAGGAACCGTGGTTTGAACCGAACCGGTCCATATATATATATATATATAATATAGACTCCTATATACCCACAAACAATATATAATTTTGTTGGGTTGCAAATGCTGAAGTTTAGAAAGTTTTTTGATTTTGTTTCCGGTTCTTATTAGTTTTTTTTTTATTGTTGTTCAAAGTTTTGTGTCACACTATTTTAATAGTTGTTTTGGTTATTGTTGGACTTCTTTAATCTATTTGTACATTGATTTAATGGTAGTAATTTTATGAAGAAGTTGCAACAATTTTGTAGATAAATTTTTTTGGCAATTTTTGAATATTGCTAACATGGTTTAGAACCGCAAACCAAACCAAACCGGACCAGTCTAATGGTTCGGTGTGGTTTGGTTCTATATGTGTAACGGTCTGGTTATGGTTCTCTATTATTTGAAACGGTTAGATATGGTTCAGTCCCCGGATTTCTATAAAACCGGTCCAAACCAGACCATGTACACCCCTAGTACTAAATATGCATGTGACATTATTTTACCAGATAAGTCCATACATCTATTGTCTTATGCATTGCTGTGATAATGTCATGTATACATTTAGCATAATAGTTTGTAAATTAGTTAGTATTTATAACATTGTGCTTGATTGCAGAGATTGCAGCTGGGATCGCACACTACACCATAGGGCTGCTCAAAAAAACCGGTGAACCGTGAATCCGGTCCGGACCGAACCGATCCGTGCCTTTTGGATTTTAACCGTGGATTAATGGTCCGGACACGGATTCAAAAAATAAAAAACAGTGACTCGCGGTCCTGACACGGATTTTGATTTTGAAACCGTGGATTAACCGATCCGGACCGTTAGATTTTTATTATATATAATTTTTTTAAAAATAAATATATAAGTATAGATAAATAATTTTACCACCTTTTATAATATTGACAATTTGATATTTTGATATGGAAGGTTATAGCCTACTGTGTTTGGAATTCACAATGAATCTTCGGTATTATTTTTTGGCTATCTATTTTAATTCCATAATGTTCAAGTTTAGATATGTTCAATTAATTTGTTGGAATGTTTAATAAACTTTCATTATTTCTTTTCAGTGACTGCTCTTTCTATTTTCTTCTTGATGCTTTATATTATCATCTATTAACAGTACTAGTGAAGTCTTTGTTTCAATGTTGAGTTTGTATTTTTAAATGAATTGATGATTTTTTTTAGAATAAGTTGAAAATCCGTGGACAAATCCGGAACCGATCCGTGATTTGCGGATCGGATTGGAACCGAACCGTGGGACTTTTGGGTTGGACACGGATTCTATTTTCAAAAAACCGTGACTCGCGGATTAGGATTGAATTCATATCAATCCGGACCGTGAGCACCCCTACTACAACAGACATTAATGTGAACAAGTAAAGAAATTAGGAGTATATTATATAGCTTTAGTACCAAAAGCTCAAAGACAACATCATAAGATGCTCTTTCCTCCTTTAATTTGCACAAGAGTAGAGTGAAGTAAAAGTGAGTACAAAAATGGGATATTAAATTTGAAAACAAGTTGCACAAAGCCCAAGTTCTAAGACTAAACTATAAACCTAATCATCATTATGATTGTTGTTGAATACTTGAGGCTAGGCTAGCCTTTTAACCCACTTTTAAATAATTCAATACTATGATTATTAACGTTGATTTAGGCGCCAATTAGGCAGGAAATCAAGGATTTGGCACGACACGTGGAATACAACCACATTTTACCAGATGATTAAGTGATTGGAATGATTTCATTCCATGTGATTATTCTATGCGTTTCATCAAGAAATTACTCAAAAGCTTAATTATAGCTTTAGTAGAATGATTTCATTTTTATAGATTTGTATGCATATAGAAGACCACCCCAAATAAAGCTTAGCTCTCGCAGCGGAGGTCTCGAAACTGTCTTTTTGTAAAATTTCGAAGGTTGCACACTAGCATGTCCAGCGGACACACTTTCTTGCTAGCAAGCTCTGGCCTCTTTTTGTTCCTCACCCGGACACTGGTGATGAATTTTCTATTCAGCCTTCTAACACTTTTATTAATGTTGTTGAGATATTTCAGGTATCTTTGAAACTTGTTGTATGCTTGGTTGTTATCTAATGAAATTTCTTCCTATTTCTCCAAAGAAAAAAAAAATGTACTGAGTGAACTGTGAGCAACAACTCTGTTTATTACTGTAAGAGGTTGAGAGATTTCAAATGATCATTGCTTTTCTTTTACTTCTAATTAATATGTCTCACAACACAATTTTGTCGAGACTTTTTTGACATTTTGTTTTGTCGAACTCTTGTTGGGAATTCGAAAGGCCAAACCACAAGCAAACATACACAAGCAAAGGACAAATAAACAACAGAAAATAATCAAAAGCAAGAAAAACATGCAAGATACGATTTTTACGTGGTTTGACTTAAGCTGATTGTTTAATCGTACTCCATGAGTGGACTTAAGCTGATTGCTTAATCGTACTCCATGAGTGCAAGGGTGTTTCAGCATGTTGAAAAAAATAAGAAACTTATAACTTGGAGTACCCTAATAGTTGAGAGTCAACACTGACTATAGCTTATATAGCTACAAGAGAAAGCCACACAAAAAAATACCAAAATCTGTTGAAAAATGGACATCCTTGTGTACCCAACGGTTCGGACCGACTTGACCACTGTCTAGACCGAATATAGAGAGCTTCAATATTTCTACTTCTCTTCACGATGGTCCGGTCTGAATTCACCACCTTCTAGACGGGATTTGCTGAAATCGAATATGATTTCACTTCTCAACTCTGAAATCATTAATCGACTCGTTCAAGTTAAAGATGGTATTTCGACTAGTTTAGGCTCCATGCTACCAACTTCAAGACAAGAGCGATCCGTCTCATTTGTTAGTCTTTTTTGACACATTCTGATGTCCTGAAAAAACTATTTCACTTTAAAAGTAATGGGCAAAAGCTTTCGAGTTTAGTGTTTTACCCTTTTGTAAAAAAAATAAAAATAATTACTAGCAACAATGGAAGATAATGACAATGTTCCAAAAAGACTTGTAAAAAGAGGAAACAAAAATATGAAAAAGTAAAATATGATGTTTCTTTAATAAATTAAAACCCAAAGTAGACCAACAAATGGAGACGCGTGGATGAAATATGAAGACTGAACAACGCGAGGTTGATGTTTCACGGATTATGTCCTTAAACCTATCTACTAATTCTATAAGTCAAGAAACTTGAGAATACTTCCACTTACTTGTATTTAGCGAGGCGCTTATAAGTTAGTAGCAAAAATATTGGAGCTGCTATTTCTATTTTCTCATATTAGTTGAGATGGTACTTATTGCCAAGTTCTAGGGTCGGTCCTAATTTTGCCGGGCCTAAAATGAAGATGACATATGAGACCCTTTTCTGTAGAACTATCATAATGGATAGTATTAAAATTGTAATTGCATCTCAAACTTTAGCTTAGGGCTAGCCGGCTCTGCCAAATCCACTAGAGTTTTATTTTGTTCCTCATAACACGGGCAAACAATATCCTCTGCTTGATTTGTTCAGCTTGTAAGTAAAAATTTACTAACTGAGGCCTAAAACAATTTTCAAACTTATAATGAGGGGTCACATCAACAAAAGACTCCCTTGTATACAATACAAAACAGATCAAAACCCATAATTTCTCCTTCGCCCCTCTCCAACTTTTGTACCACTTTTTAGAAAGACATGACACCACTCCATACCTTCCACCAATAGCATGTGCATGGGTTATGGGTGTTGGCAACACTTCTGGTTGATTGTCATCCATATGGCCACATAAAGGGGAAGAGAGAGAGAGAGAGAGCGCAAATGGGTAGTACTATATATATATATATATATATACACACACCACCCTTTCAATCCGGACCACTGCTTTTTGGTCACTTTCCGGACAAAATCTTGACTATCCGAACCGTTAGATGTGTGTAAAATGTGTTTTTAAGGTCCAATGCGAGGATTCTTTAAAAAAAAAAATTTCTGGCGAGGCTCAAACCCTGGTCTCGCTTGTGGGAGAACCAGGAAGTAACTGTCGGGCTACGAACCCTGGGGTGGGTAGTACAATATTTGAATAGAGTGGAATCTCTAGTGATTGAGATTGGGCTCTCTCTTTAAGAGACATGCATCATGACTCTTGTATCATGTATTGTCTCACTTATCTTATGCATCAAGGGTCCCCTACTTCACCCCCCCTCCCTCTATCTCTAGGTACTACAGTATTTAACTTCTCCTACAAAAACCTTTCTGTTCTGTTAATAATACCTCATCAGTTTTTATTTGATTCTTTTTTAAGCTTTTCTGTGATCCAAACTGACCAATTGCAGAGCAAATCTACCTGTTCGTGTCAAAAGGTTAATTAAGTACTATACTCTAGAAAAAGGGGAAAAAAATGACTAGTATATTGTTATATGGATTTGGTACCATTTTAACGCCATCTCTAATTTTGACATTAGTTTTCAATGCAGAACACTTAGTTTCAGTGATTTAGCAGATTTGGCAAAGCCAGTATTGATTAATTGACCACTTAGCGCGACTGATGTAGTAGATTTGGCAAAGTGATCAACGCAAAGTTGAAGTTGATCACTTGGCTAGACTGATCTAGCGAATTCGGCAAAGTCAAAGTTACTGCAATAATTTGTCAAGCTATGTCTATTTCCTCTTATTAAAATTGTGTACAATTTGTTTTTTTTTTTTTTTTTTGTCATTTGTCATTCCTAATCTATTACATGGGGAAGGGGGGAGGGAGACTCGATCCCGAGATGCAGTGTGGGGCGTCCAAGAATTCTACTGCATGAGCTGGCCATCACTTTCGTGTACAATTTGTTTTCGCTGGGAAAAATTGTGTACAATGTTGGTAAAAGGAAAAGAGTAACATAGTGGACAAAAGGCCCACGTACTTAGCCAGCCTTGTTATTTCCAGTAGACTACTTTTTGATCAGCCCAATAGCCCACAACCAGTTCAGCCCAGTCTTCTGTCTATGACTTGAGATTAATATACAAGCCTGTAGGGCTGGCTGTGTAGAATTTTAAGGCCCGTTTACAAACTGACATGGGTTTGAAAATAGTCAGTCAAACCAGCCTACCCTCCCTGATTATTGACATGGATTTTTGCACCAAAAGCAAGTACTGAAATAAACATAAAATCTTCCCATTATATAACATTGATCAATGAATGTAAACCAAAAATTGTTACTATGACAATAATTAGAAGAAAACTTATCCCAAAATTCAAATGCAATTCTATTAACGAATTTTTTTTAATTTTTTTTATATGGAAACAAATTCTATTAACTCGAGTAAACATTGCGATCACCCAATAAAATTATTGCATTGACGGACCCACCAACCCTTCACAATAGGATCAACTACATAGTTAACTATACGTCGGGGCCGTTTGGCAGCCTCATTTTCAATCACGCATTGTCCATTTTCGTATTCTAGGTGTTTGGCATCCAACTTCTAAATTGCACTTTTGTAGAAAGCATTCTCCAAATCACACAATGGAGACACAGTTTGATAATCTGCCTTGGAAGTACGTACTTTTGCATTCTGGGGACAAAATCAATTCTAATGATTACTCTCAGACACTAGTCTGTTAATCTATTTTGCGCAAATCTCCCAAACACGTTATAAATTTATATTATATTCTAACCATAATCCAAAAATTTACAATTAAGAATTCAAAATACAAAATGCAAAAAATAATAGGCTCCCAAACGACTCATATTCTCCTATATACCTGTTTATGCTAAGCTAGCAAATAGTTCTTCCCATTTGATTTTTTAAAACCCACCATTCTGTTTCAAATATTTTTTTGGTGCATTTGGAATAGATGAAATAAAAAACAATATAAGAAAAACCCAAAAAAATAAATAAATTAAAAGACCACACTATGGCCGAAAGAAAGAGAATCCCAAAACTTATACACCCAAGTTTCCCAGGTTAAGATACACCCAAAAAGGGTTTTATAGTTTAAACTTAAAGGGTTTTGTTAATGTATGCCCTTAAGACATATGTTAATGTTCAATAAATGAGTTCAACTAACCCCACTCACATAGGAAGTAAAAATACTAGTTGTCATATTGGATGAAGCAAAATGTCTATCCTCATTTTGACTTAAATACCCTTTTACTTCCTGTTCCTTGTATTTCCATTTTTCCTCCGTCTTTTTTTCGTTCTACATTTCCTAGCCTTTTTACTCATTTTCTCTCTAATATTGGATTAGTTAATGGGTTAGTCTACGTTTTGATTTTTTTTTTATTTCTGATTAATCTTCATTTTTATGTTTTCCATCATTACAGAGCCCTTTTTTTAGCCAACCGCGCATGAATATGAACGGGACCAAATATCTAACTAGAAGGGATGGCAACCATTCGGCCTTTTCAAATTTAAAGCCATAACCGCGGTTAAAAAATCTATTAAATATCATCCTGATCGGTTTGGTTTGGTTAACCATCGGCTCGGGTGAGATTAACATCCCTACCGACTAGCAAACTCATGTATGTTTATCACTTTATTGGCAGCCATCAAACAAGATAAAAAGAAATGAGCAGCCGCCAAAGACAATTTCGACTAATCAAATTACGACATATTTGGTGGCTCGTTCACAACAACTCTAGGAAATCAACCTGCCAATTGGTGCAAGAAATTTCTTAGTTTTTTTTTCTTTTACTTCTATATGAATTTTGACAAATGGCATAGAGTGGGAATGAATCAAAGACAAATCTCAGGAGGGAATGAGGTCTGTGTGTTAGTGAGTTGAGTTTCTTAAATGCTAGACACAAAATGTTAAAGCAGGGGTATTTTTGTCCAGTACCTAAAAGTTGATCCATTCAACTGTGCATAACTAATGACACTAATTCTAGTCTTACATTCCCCGTAAAAATGGAGCCAAATGAGGGAGTTATTATGTTCTTAACATATGCCTTAGGGGCATACATTAACAAAACCCAAACCAAAAAAACTAAAAATGAAAAACTCAATAATAATAAAGAACTGAAAAACCTTATTCCTGTACCCTTTGATCAATGGAAAAAATTCCCATCAATGCTGTCAAACAGGAGGAAACAAGTATGCAAGTGGCTGCATTTCATCAGCCATCGAGATCGAAGTAGTAATCAAACTGTCCAGGATTAGGCACACCATAATTATTGTAACAGTAAGTTCATTGCATTGGGAAAAGGTAGCAGCTGGGGGGATTCATGGCGAATGATGTTTTACTGTGGCTTGCATTTTGGAAACTCTTCCTTGGCAATTGCAACCTCCATCCCTTGATTATCTAGATATTGATGAAGGTTCTCTGGATTTTCCACATTTTGTAGCTGTTCTTCATTTTGAATTTTAGTTTGCATCCCTTCATAATGGTGATATTGCTGAATTTTCCCTGGATTTTCTCCAATTTGCAGCAGCTCTTCATTGTAAATTTCAATTTGCATCCCTCCATTATGTCCATATTGTTGGTTGTTTTAAGGGTATTCTGCCTTTGGTAACTCTTCAGCGGGAGTTGGTACTTGCATCTCTTCATCCTCTTGATCAGGATGGTAGTTTCATATTTGATGAAACGAATATGAAACAACTGGAATTTTCGTACCATTATAGATGTTTTTAGAGTTGATATTCATACATATATTTGATGATTAGTGAAAATGAATAACAATTGGAATTTTTGTACAAAAAAAAATACATTCAAATTGACAGTGTCATTCTTTTAGTGTAACATTCCACTATTACCGTGTGCAAAATTTCTTGTAATGGGTTTGTATAAAAAAGTATCTTACTGCTATTTATGTGATATTGACATGATTTCTGGTGGGAAAGCCACTGAATAGTCACAAATTTTTATGGTGGTTTGTTTAAATGAAATTTGCTTACCCTGAGTAGGTTAGATGTCAATGTTTTCCACTCCAAGAATGATGGGTTTTTTTTTCCCCAGCGTGTTAGTGGTTTAGTAAGTTACAAAAACTTGCCGATGTTGCTCCATCAAACCTCAAATCTAAGACCTTTCCCTCGGGCATTTTTTTTTCTTTTTCCTGCTAGCATGTTAGCGGTTTAATAAGTTATTACAAAAACATGCCGACGTTGCTCCACTAAAAGTAATTCATATGCACAACTATAAAAGTAAAGATGAACTGAAACCAACTTCTACCAATACACCTCTTCATGGCAACCATAAGTCAAAAATGGTTCTAAATCTAAAAAACCATAAGTCAAAAGGGATAAACATAACGATATATTGTACATCCATAATCCAAAATAAGTCATCCTTTCCACAACCAAATACAATGAATAAACCAACAAGTGTCAAATAGGTCAGCACATAACGATATATTGTACATCCATAATCCAAAATAAGTCATCCTTTCCACAACCAAATACAATGAATAAACCAACAAGTGTCAAATAGGTCAGCAACTACTGAAAATGCTCGAATTAGGTGTTGTTGTGCTAGGCTCAGCATCATCCTTCGTCTCCCCTCTCAGAATCTCCTCATGTTAACCAGTGTCTATCGCAGGTCGAACAAAAAAGCCCCCACAGAACCTAAAGCCTTGTCCAACAAAGCCATAGCTGCCACTCCGCTGCTTCCTCACTTTGTTGCCCCTCTCCCCTCCCGGGTGCCATAAAGTGGGAGACAGTCCTGAACCACAATCCTTCCTCCTTCTCTAACCAAAACTATTTTCTCATCTGGCAGCAAATGGTACCTCCAATTGTCCCAAAATGCGTCTATCTAGGTGTACACAACAAAACTAGAACTTCTCTTCGCACCACTTTTGGTGCTATGGGAGCCTCGGTACAAACCGGATAAAGTCGAACTACCTCAATACTTTATCCGAGAGGTACAACTCAACAATAGTCATGCAACCGATACAACCGGTGTAAAAAGCAATCTCTGGGACAATAACTCTGCGCAAGATTATCTGCATGTAATGTTACATGTTTAAGTTACCTAATCTGTAACGCCCCGAAAATCCGGGAACGCTAATTGTTATTAAAATAAAAGGAAAATACGATTACAAGTCTGACAAGGCGTCTTCTGCGCCGAATTACATTATTTAATATAGGGAGAGATCTATGGTGTCTTCTATCCCTCTGCCGGGTCACTCCCCAGGCCGGCAGCTCCTGCTCCGAGACTCTGCTGGTAATAGAATTCCTCCTGTTCATCTTGGAATTCTGACATAATACGTCTGAGTCGCCAGACAACATCATGGTATTATGCCAGGTTACACAAGTGTAACACCGTGAGCGAGAAGCCCAATAATAACTCTACCCAAAACCCAACTAGCAATTCTAGAACAATATATAAGGTTCGAAAGCAATAACACAA
>JAXBDA010008483.1:0-14730 GCA_036023075.1 Gaultheria prostrata | reverse complement strand
CTTAAGAAATTACAGCAATGCCCCTGGTGGGGCCCACATGCCAATTTCGAGCGCAAAGTGCACCCAACGGAGTCAAGAAGAGCCCGACCAACCCAGGAATCGCTGAGAATGTAACAACCCGAATTTTTCCAATAATAGAACTCTAAATACACTGTATTTCTATACACTTTCAGGCCCTATTTTGCTCAATACAGAATTACATCAAATAATACAAAAGCCTCTGAATAAATACTCCTCTAAATTCTCTCGACCAAATAAATAATCACCAAATCCTTCGGATCAGCCTCACTAACTCGGCTCCACACCTGAAAATATAAAATCACTGGGAAGTATACGATACAACAGAATAACAATGCTTGCACTTAAGTGGAATCAATAAACATCGATTATTTAGCCGATTTAACCAATCACAATGGACCTCATACCGGCCCTCCTCAATACATGATCAGTGCCTCTCCCTCACCCGCTTCACCTAGCCTACCTGGCTTTCCTGGATCAGCCAAGATATTGGCGGGTCACTCGATCATCGTACCAAACAGTTCCATGGCACTCTAGCCAAAAATATCATTTTCAATAACAAATATTCCACTTTCAACAAAATTCCACATAATCGAACAAATGATACGAGATATTCAAAAGGAGTACAAAATGATAGGAAGGAAAGGATTCTGGAAATGGGAAGCATATCGTATACTCCCCGGGTTACCTCAAATTGCGATCGAAACCATCAAACACGTAGCTTCCACCTCAACTAACAATACCCCAAGATTATATGTCAACCGGACTGCATCTTGTGGCTAATCTACTTGTGTACCTCCCCAAAGTCAACTAATCCTATGTATTAATGTTTGCGCCCAGAAAAGCCAGTAGGAATGGTGAACTTTCCATCCTAATTTCTGCAAGTATGAGTAATGGATTTCTCTTCATTATATAACAAAAAGTCACCACCCTTGGACAAGATATTTATCTCTCCTATTCGGTACATCTCCCTTGGATTTATTGCCAACATTCAAAGCTATCAACTAACACTACAAAAGTCCATAAATAAGCCTCATCTCCCATAAAGTGCCCATCCGAAATCATGTCCCTCATCAATACACTTACCTGCCAAACCAAACTATCCTATAACAAATATGACACGAAATTCTTTCTCAAAAACTCATATTACTGTTATTGTAAAATACTAGAAAATACCACAGGTTTTAAACAATATTTTTACCTATATGTGCAATCAAAATTATAAGAAAAGCCGAATTCTTTATTTTATTAGAAAAATACGAGGTATTACAGAGAAAGCCCTGGACGACTTCCAAACATATCCTTTTACCTCTCCTCATAGGATCTGAGTTTATTCCTACTTTTCCTAAAATAACCGGACGACGGCCCGAAGCCCGATCGCCCCGAATTCTGACATTTTCATAATGTTTGACAGGCGGGACCCCCACATCAGAGGAACATTCTGAGAAGTTTGAGATGCTATATCTCCCCATTTACAACTAAGAAAGCTCCCCACAAAAGGGTCGGAGAAATTCCTTCACAAGCCAGGCCGGTCGACGGCCCCAAAATTCGTATTTCCCGACTGGAGCGGGAGAATGCCTCTTCAACAGCTACCCCTGCTTCCTGATAAGGTTTAGGAGTTATCCGAATGGTTCAAACACATGAACCAAATACCAACTCGAACAAGAGAATTGATTATCTGAGTGCTCCGAGAAGCCCGACGACTATCTGTGCGCTCCGAGAAGCCCGACCATCATCTGTGTGCTCCGAGAAGCCTGACCGTCATCAGTGTGCTCCGAGAAGCCCGACCATCAACCGTGTGCTTTGAGAAGCTGGACTATTACCTGCGTGTTGTGAAAAGCCGGGCCATTTCTCTTGACTCCGATGAGAGAGCCAGTAGATAACAAATTCAGATAAAAGAATCAATTGACAAATGGTTCAGATGCATTAACCCAAATTACCGACTCCCATAAGAGGGTCGACTGAGATCCGACTCGAATGAGACAGTCGATGTATTTTGGGACTGCGCAAGAGCTCCCCAACACCTCGTCGAACGGTAGACGAAAACTTCAAGCAATCAATCAATGCAAAATAGGTTTGATCCGCCTGAATGGTAGGCAGGTTCATTCCCCTCTCTTATCTATAACTCGTATGTTTTCCACTTAAAAGAAGTGATGAATCCTTATTTTGTCCCAAGTGTGGCAAAATCTAACTTTTCTTTCGAGCTTTGTTTGCTGCAGGCAAGCTCCTCCAAACAAAGAGGGGCAGCTGTTGACACCGGATTTTGCCCCACCCCTTTTTTTTCTAAATCAACATGATGACATTGACGTCCCCAAGGGAGAGACGCCCGACCATCAGAAATCAGAAACAACTTTGTCGTGCAGAACACGCGATTCTCGGTAAAAGGTAAACGGCATGGTAAACCTACCGATGCCAGAAAATTCAAGCTTCCATATCAATTTATATCTAACATTTGTATGTGCATAGCTTGGATGATAGGCATGCCATTTCAGGAGGCTGTAGCCCTCCCCCTCATACAACTGATAGAAATCAGCTCCCAGAAGCTTGTTTCTGAGACTACCGGCCAACTGTATCACCAGGACATCCAATCGAGCATCAGACCGTTGGATGTATCCATCTCAGCATTACAAAATGATTGGTTCAAGTTATGTCAAGATCGGACGACAATTGACCGTTGAACCATCACTCATCCTGTGCCCCTACATGGTTTTATCTGTATAACTCCAAACTTCATATTTAAGCTTGACATGATTAAAGTAAGGCTCACGTCAAGTATCGGGTGATTCAAAGCCCGTTTGACATTTCCGAGACACCGCGCTTCCCGAGACAGTCGATTCCATGATCATGGATCTCGGGACCCAATTCTCAAGATCAACACCATTAACATTTCATGTCTAACCATTCTGAAATTCCCTGTAAAATTTCAGGTCAATCGGACTTCGTTTGGTCATCCGATCGCTTGCAGCACTCTAATTCAACCGATAGCCGGGCGATTGCATTTCTCTATCTTCGAAGCATAATTTGGAAAAACGGACGTCACCACGACGCTCAGAGCACCTCAAAACCCTAGGGATACCTCCATGGACATCATTGGATCAAAGGACTACACATGAACACGGTCGAGCCGGGGCTGCACCGCGCAAAGCGGTGCAAACCCCATTGGCTCCCATCGAATAGGTGCCAATTTCAAGGCAACCAATGGCTGCCCTCCACCTCAAAAATGGCGCTTATTCTATAGGCTCTACCCCCCATCATTTGACACACCTTCCAGCCCTCTGAATTTTTCAAGTCGTACCGATCAGTGTGAGAATCCTTCAGCCGACGGGTGGAAGTCTAGCTTAGGCGGTAGCTCTGCCGAATTTTCCTCAGAAAAGAACCTCGGTAGTCAGAGTTGCACCAAAGTTCTGCCGGATTCCCAGGTGGAATCTCGAGATATACATACTACGCGAAAGCTCTGCCGGTTTTTCTCCGAGAAGAACTACCGGTAGTCAGGGCTTAGCGGAAGCTCTGTCCGAGTCCCGACTCCAGATCCTCTAGTCCTACCGTTACTCTGTCCGAGTTCCAATTCCAGATCCTCCAGTCCTGTCATTACGCTGCCAGATTTCCAGCTCAGAAACAGCAAGTTTCTGCCGGAGGCTATACCCGATTTTCCGGGAGATCTAATACGTCTGATTCTCTACCCGGGGTTCGAACCGGGAGTCTGTAAGTAAACCTAAATTATCATTCATTTAATCACTTGATTTTCAGCATGTAGGAATCATATTTTGAACTATACCAGCCCGACGTCAACCCAGGCCAGCATTACGTCCAAACCAGAAGAATTTATATTGCATACTCATATTCAGTCAACCTAGATATTCATGAAATATATCTATAGAATAAACGTACACTGTCGCTGTGCACCGTGTCAGCCTCGTTAGGGTTTTGCAACGAGGAATACCAAAAGACTGACACAATGGCGTACGCGCCAAAGGGTTTGGTACTTCAAACGGGTCCATTGCGAGGCTCTACCATCACCTCTGGGTCTTTTCTGTATCTTCTGAGATCGCTATAACCTTGGCTTGACTAGCCGTCTGGGCAGCCGTACAGAACAACTAAGAAACAGAACAATCGGGATCAAATCCCAGGAATATTATCTCAACTGTCTATGGTCCCTCTGGTAGACCTACCTTAGGGCACCTAGTTGTGCTATCTGTGTGCTCCGAAAAGCCGGACAATCTATCATTTTTACTATTCATGCTATTTACACTGTATTCTGTGTGCATTTTCAGATAATGACCAACATGCCAAGGAGTCGTAGGGTCCGTCCTGACTTTGTTCCGGATCCGCAATCAGCTTCTCCCCGAAATTACCAAAATACCCTTGAGTCTACCCTAGGGTTACCTCCATGTCAAAATTACCAAAATACCTCTATGTCAATACTAGGATTACCTCCATGTCAAAATTACCAAAATACCCCTGTGTCAATATCAGGATCAGCTCCATGTCCGAATCACCAAAATTCCCTTCCACTACGCCCAGAGTCAGTCCAGCCTAGGATTTTGACCTAGGATCACCTCGGGGCCCGCCGACAGTTATCCGGACCCCCAAGACTAGTTTTTACTAATTTTTACCAAAATACCCCTTGAACTTCGAAAACATATTTTCAACATGTAAACTGTACTGGGAGCGATCCGGGACCCGCCGCGGACCATTTTTCAGCCCCGAGCGGCAAAATTCAACTTTTTACTATGAAGTCAACTGTACTCACTTTCACTATTTAAAACCGTACCGGATGCTTCCCAGGGCCCGCTGTCGGCCCTAGAAAGGGTCTGGACGAGATTTTTACAACTTATTATCATAAAAGCCATTGTACTTTTTGTGATCAGTTACACTATTCAAAACCATACCAGACGCTTCCCGGGGCCCGCCGTCGGCCCGAGACGGGTTTGGATGAGATTTTTACAACTTTTCATACGGACGTATAAACTGCGTTTCGAACTCATTTTTCGCCATGTAGCCACCTAAATAAAATCCCGGGACCCTCATTGACTGTCGGCACCCCCGGAAAACCATTTTTCAATATTGCCTCTAGCGAGTCGTGTAGTCAAAGCTGACCAGTCTCGAGTCTCAGAATCTTCCGGAGATGTCCCGGAGTTTCCGCAGTAAGTATTCCTCATAATTTTGTGGCTGCCAGAGTCTGATATTGTCCTCCAAGTATGGTAGAAATGCCTCCATACCCGCTGGTGCAAACCTTAGTGATTGTTAACTTCAGCTATATGCCGCAACTACGCGAGAGCTGATTTCTCCTGTGGCCGGAGAATACGTAGGCAGCCGGATAACGGCTCGGTCCCGATTGTAAAAACCTTTTTATCTATTTGAACTACGTGATGACCTGATTCTCCTGAGACCGAAGATACGTAGGCAGCCCTAAGACCAGGCTCGGTCCAAACAAAACCTTTTTATCTACTTCCTTTCAGTTGTAAAAGTCTCCTGCATTGTAATGTACTTTATTTTCAGACAGACCATCTTTTCTTTATGTGTATGTATGCTGTCACAAATTTTTGTTTGCTCATGTTGAAAAAGTCTGTTCCGAGTGCCGAAAGTTAAATGTAGTTTGGGATTTATTACGTTTAGACCCCTGGATTTCGATTACTTGAATTTCATGAACTTGTGAATCGAGATATTCGATTATGATCCCTGTGTTATCGTTATCGCTTTGCTTCTTCTGTTAAATGTACTATCCACAAACATGTTGAATGTTAGAATGGACAACTAGGTTCCCGGGTTGGGTGATCGTACGCGGATATTACATAGATGATGAGGTTAATGGAAAAGTGAATTGGAATCTATTGATGGGGAGTCACCCCGAGAATGTTGTTGAAAGGCAGTTTCGCCAAGTGATTTGTTTTGGAGGATTGTTGGCTTCTGTCTTATTTTCGAAACCCTAGGATGTGACACTCTGTGATATACTTCATTTGAATTCTGAGGCGTTATAAGGGTGGAAGTATTATAGTCCAGTTTCGGCTATATACCTACAGGACTTGGTTGTTGCCAGACGTAGCCCAGTGGTACAGTTTGGTCCCTGGGAAATTCATCCTTGCGAGGCGGCTGACGGCTGGATTAAGTACATAACTTACACCTTCCGTCGGGGCTCCCGAGGTACGGGCAAGCAAGGGGGGAGTAAATCACAGTTTGGCCACAGTCCTTAGTGGTTAACCGGGAGGAGAGTTCTCTAGGTTGAGAACTTAGATGAACATGTAGGTTAATGGCTAGTAATGAAATCAGCTATGTGTTTAATTTTCTGCTTTACGATTTATTTCCTGCTTGTTCCTTCAATTACTACTTTTCAATTATATATGTTGTACTTGTATGTTAAGCAAGGTTTGGTGGGTAAGAGTTAACTATTGAGTGATTTATCGCTCACGGTGTTACACTTTGTGTGACCCTGGTATAATACCATGATGTTGCTTCGCGACTCGGACGTATTATGCCAGACTACGACCAAGCAAGTACTGTTGGAGTCGAGGGAGACGGTTATTACGGAGCCGAGAATTTTCCGGCAGACCAGGCTCAGGAGGAGCAATGGAATCCAGAATTAAACCTTAATCTGTAGAACCCACCCCTTTATCTTAATGTTGGATTTGTAATATTAAATTCTCAAACCGTACTAAGTATTTTGTAATGGGTTGCACTTCACGTTTTCCAACGTGCACTCTGATGGAAACTCGTTTTATTAATTTAATCCTAATTAGTTATCTTAATTAATGCTTCCGAAAATCGGAGCGTTACAACTACTGGGCGTCTCGCTCACGGTGTTGCACTTGTGTAACCTAGCATAATACTATGATGTTTCCTAGCGACTCGGACGTATTATGTCAGAATTCCAAGATGAACAGGAGGAATTCTATTACTAGAAGAGTCTTGGAGCAGGAGCTGCCGGCTTGGGGAGTGACCCGGTAGGGGGATAGAAGACGCCATAGATCTCTCCCTATTATAAATAATGTAGTTCGGCGCAGAAGACGCCTTGTCAGACTTATATTTGTATTTTCCTTTTATTGTAATAATAATTAGCGTTCCCGAATTTTTGGGGCGTTACAATAGCTATGTTTAAGATTAGAGTAATAGTAAACTACTTCAAAACTCCGTCATTAATATAATGACTACGAAAAATAAATCTATGTTTAAGAATAGAGTAAAAGTAAACTTCTTTAAAACTCGATCATTAATATAACGACTACGAAAAATATATCTATGTTCAAGAATTGAGTAAAAGTAAACTACCTTAGTTCCGATTGCTAATCGGAAGACGTGAAATCTAAGTGGAATTCTTCGGACAGCGTAACGGCTAATTGTTTCGAAAGAAAAGAATCACTTCTTTTTCTAGAAACAAGAATACTACTACTTTTACTACTAATTTTGGATTGGAGGGTGGCTTTTGTGGTGGAGGGTGGTGGCTCTATTTGAATGTATCAAGAATGCTTTGACGATCTTCAAGAGATTCAAGAATTAGAAGGTGGATTAGAAGAGTATTAGAAGGGTTTGATGAATCAGAAGGTGGATTAGAAGGTGATTAGAAGAGCTTCCTCACACTAGAACCTCTTTCTCATAAATGTCAAAACTTGGTGGCTAAGTAAAGTAATTTTCCATATGTCTAAATTCTCTCTCAATCTCCACATTAATGGGTGGTCAAAATAGGTTCAAACCTAGAATGGGTGGTACTAAGTTTGACTAGAATAGTAGATTACATATGTATAGGCACAAGCAGGGACGGATCCAGAAATTTAACCCAGTGGGGGCACCTTAGTAATTGTAATCGTGCAATGTTTTCCCATAGTCAACAATTTTGCTAAATTAAGACATTTATTATGGACTATAAAGATTATAATGCATAATTTTTATTAAAAGAAAAACAAAAAAGAAAGGAGAAAATTAAAATTCAGGGGAAAAAAATACTAGGGGAATTGTTATTACCATTATACGTTCAGAATATATAATAAAACTACTGGGCTGTTGCACAAGGAATGTTGTTGGTCTAATGGCTAGAGGGAAGGCATTGGTTTTGGAACCAGAGGTCCAGGGTTCAAACCTCGGCATTTACTCTTAATTGATAACCTTTTTAAATTTTGTAGCATAAAAAGAAGAGCTAGGAGTCGAACTCGAAACCTTCGGAATAGAGGTAGTGTGCTTTACCACCAAAGAACAAGCGTAATTTGTTACTTGATCCTGACACAAATAATATATATACACAACTTATTTCCCAAAATTAATTTTTGTTTAATCGACAAGTGGGGGTCAGCGGGGGCACGTGACCCCCCTTGGAGCCGTCCCGGGGCACAAGTATGTAAATACTAAAGTACAAAGTAGATATGGGAAAATAAATAAATTTCTAATTAAATAAAAATAGAACAATTGAATTAATAGATTTTTTTCAACCAAAAATCCGGGTCGTTACAGAGCCATTCACTCATTCGAATTCCATCAAATTATTTCAGAACTACGGTTTGACTTGATTCAATTTTGGTAACTCCGGACTTGCCGAATTGAATACGTAGGCAACCTTCTCAAATAGATTCAGTTACAAATATGGTGGACCCTAAATGGTCACTAAAATTAAATCCTGAAATACCGGAACTACATTAGACTTGATTCCAAGTCAAACTCGGATACGTAGGCAACCCATTCAAATGAGTACAGTCACACGTACAACCCCAAAAGTTCACTAAAACAACAAATCCATATTTTCGAACTATGAGTCGAACTCGGATACGTAGGCAACCCATTAAAATAGGTACAATCACAAACTTTGTGGACCCCTAAATGATCACTAAAATCAAATATTGTGAACCCCAAATGTTCACTAAAAATCCACAAACCAAAATATATTGCCAACCTAGTTGGAATGTTCTCTTGTTATAGTGATGCCACAATTCCTAATTCTACAACGAATTTTTAAGATTCACCAAATTATCAAGTGAGCTGCAAAAGCTCATCAAATAAACAAAGATTTGGGATTGGCATATGAGTGATAAGGGAGTGGGTGCCAACCTAGTTGGGATGTGCTCTTCCATTTGCTCCATATCTACTAGGGATGGCAATGGGTAGGTATGGATCGGGGACCCTATTCCACCTCCTATCCCCAGTTGGATGGACTTTTACCATCCCCACTCCGTTTCCCGCTGGGGATATTAGACAAAGCACCAAACCCGTCTCCTGGAGATCGGGGTTTTCCAAACATACCCATATCCAAACCAAAACATATAAGAAGTCAATAATGAAACTAAAGTGCAAAAATAATATTCAAATCAACAAAAATATAAGTAAAGTAAAACACTTAAACTTACAGTAGACATTGTCACCCTAATAAAAAAAAAGGAGAATGAAAGAGTTTAAACTTACTAAATGTAATGTGAATGAGACGATAATTTCAAACTCGAAATAGGAGACCACTGACCTAATGGTAAAAAGCCACAGCAAGCACAAGTTTCAATTTGCAATGATTTCGTAATGGCATTTTGGTTTTCTATATTTTGCAAACGTTTTGAGATTACTTTTAGGAAATAGAATATGTATTAATAATCTTACTGTATTAAGTAGTTTATAATACGTAGTGGAGTAATTGATAAGATTTTTACAACAAATATTCCTATAGACGTACACACACACACGTATATATAACCGGATAAGGAGCGGGTACGGGGATTTGGGGGCGGAGATATCAAAATCATACCCTTTCCATATCCGAGCGGGTATTCTTTAAATTCCACCGTACCTGTCAAGCCCCGCCGCGGCCACCTGTGGAACAAGACCTGACTTACTGTAACCCAATCACCATCAAGTTCTTTATTACAAATAAAAGAAAATGTCTTTGCTTATGGGCAACCATGCGATCTTCTCTTTCTCATAAACACATCTCCAAAAGTATCAAACTTATGCAAATTTACAAGTGTCAAACATTACAAAGGCGCACAACCCTTACTTTTTCTTACAATCAAAAAGTGTTACAAACTTGTACTATCTACAAAAGAGACCCAGACAACCCTACGCCAAGCTATTTACGCAGTGGACCGCTTCTATCAACCTCCCATCTCAAAAGTCGTGCCAAAACCAACAAACCGTGGGGATTAGCTATTGATACTTGCTCACAAACACTAGCATTATGTCAACATAAGCAATTGGATTAGTGAAAAGAAATGTAGCCACAACCATGAACCAATTTTTTAATATCCTGTTAACGAAAACACGGCCAATTCAAGCACCCTTCAGCAATGACAACACTTCCATGTCACGCTTTCAAGCAACTTCCATGACAACTCTTCCATGTCATGTGCACTCAAGAACTTCCATGACAACACTTCCATGTCATGTGATTTCAAAGAAATCATAGCAACACTTCCATGCTATACTTTAAAATCTTTCCGTGGCAACACTTCCATGCCACGTGCTCAAACGAAAACGATAACAAACAATCTTAGTAATCAAGATATTTAACCAAAACACGTGTCCTTGCCACCTCAATAAGATAATCTAAAACTCCTGCAAAGTGAATCTCATAGACATGCCACTATTGCTAGCACAAAATTATCAATTCTAGAGTAATTTAACACGACTGTTAGGAAGGCATAAGCTAAGTCAAGGGTACCCACCTCGTTGTACGGACCCGTGAGCCAAGTGTCACACTCACCTTTTAAGCACACCAGACGAATCTCCGCCCTCGTTAACACCTAAAACACAATTTTCATCTAAAAAGCTATTCTTCCCTGTTATTCATATATAACATGTGAAAAGATATACATGCTTCCGTCAAATTCCATATAACACCACTCATATATGGTCAAATTCTCTAACCCTTTCAACAAGTGAAAATATATATACATAGAGAGAGAGAAGCCTCATAACTAGGCAGAGCATTTAAAGTCTCTAGTGAAGTACTTAGGTTCTAAAACATAGCAGGAAGTTCTGACACCTCAGTGAAGTCAAATTTATCTGGAATAAGTCATAAAAGATTCGAGGGTAACTCTTACCACACTAAAACTAGGCATAAGAAGGAACATTCTCACCAAATTTCGTGCATGTTAAGCATGGACAAGACCTCCAAATGATTTTTCCAAAATCGCCCAATCTGCTGTAATTTAGAAGTTGAACAGTGACACACGAATTTAGAAACTTCACTGAGAATTCAATTGAAGTTCAAATGGTCTCCAATTTGTGTCATGATACGTAGACACCTCAAACTTCTCTCTCTAATTTACCCAGATTTTAATCAACATAACAACCCCATCAAAACAATGCACAAAGTAGGTTAACAATCTCAGGAGTTCAAATCTCAGCAGGTACCCACTGTCTTTAAAAATTCACCACAAGCAAAATACTAATACAAATACCCTAATATTTAATACACATGAACTTCACACCTTGAAATACAAACCCTAAAAATATCAGGTCATTCGGAGAATGAAAACCAAGTCAAATAAATCCCCGAAGTCAGACTGCTGTTACTTCGGTTCAGTTTTCAGCAAACAGAGTCCGTCTTTGAAAATTCACCAAAACTTGAATCCCCAACGTTTTCGAATGATTCCAAAACCTAAATGATCCTAACTTCATGTACTTTGAAACCTATAAGAACCCAAAACCATATAATCAATTAAAGAAGACCGAAATTGACCAAAAACGCAGCTTTTCATGCTGTCCAGAACTGGTGAATACATAATAACATTTTGTGTCTAACCCCCTATCAAAATTTCATCAATTCAAGAACAAAAAGTAATCACCAAACATTGTTTCCACATAAACTTGAGAAAAGTAAGGCAATATATAGATTTCCCCAACTTAAATCATGTCCAAATAGAAAACCCTAACTTTCAAGATAAAATCTAGTAGAGAGGAGAGTCTTAGGGAAAATTCTTACCTCTTTAACCAATTCTTTTCCTCCTCCTTTTTCTTCTCTTTCTCCTTTCACTGTAACGTTTCTTCTCTCTCTCTCTCTCTCTCTCTCTCAAACGTAGGATGTTTATCTTCTTCCTTTTTTTCGTTTTTTTTCCCCTTCCCCTTTGTATTACAAGCATGAGAAGACACCAGGATATGTTATCGTGTGACATGTGTTTTCAATTAGAATAATTACACTTATTCCCTCCCACGTCTAGAAGTTATACTTAAACCCCACAAAATGCCACCTATCTACAATTATCCACATAAAATGCAAGAATGAATGTTTGGATCTCACAGTACCCGCAACCATTGGGGAAAATTTTGGATAAACCCCCGCCTCCATATGAGCGGGGGTGGGGCGGGTATCCATCGGATATGGAGAAATTGTCATCCCTATATTCTACGGAGACATAAAGGAGGCCATTACTATAAAATTAAACAACTTTTTTTTATAACTTATATATTCAGGCCAGCTTACTCACACTTCAACTAACATTGAGGGCCAAATGTCACTGCTCTCTTGTGGGAAGCACAATTAAAACCGGAGCACAGTCTTGCTCCAAAGGAATTGATGGCACCTGAGATATTTCAAATTTGATACATTTGAAGGAAGCAAATCCTTATATCCCATGTCATGACACGGGGGCGAACCCTTTGGGGATTAAAATTAAGCAACTCCTTACATCCCATGTCATGACACGAGGCCCTTTGGGAATTAAAATTAAGCAACTTCCAAAAAAGGGAATGGTGCCCACACAGAGCATGCTCTGTGGGTGAGACTGAAATCCTATTTGGAGAAAAAGTCATAAACAAATAGATACGAATAAGGGATCTCTAGTAGAATAATGCATTGCGTCTGTGTGGTTCATTTTTGGTGGACTCCATCTCATTTAATTAATTGTCACATTATCCTAGTTAGATTCACACTACACACATAATGATGATGATGATATAATATTACTTTACTATAATTTAGGTGTTCGAATTAGTTTATGTACATCTTGAACAATATTAAATGTCACTAATTCCATCGTCTGTAAGTGGACACCAATTTTAAAGTCAATACGAAGCCCCGAATGAACTATTAATTTGTTGCATGCACGGTACAGTGGTCAACAGTTACATTCAAAATTTTGCAAAATGGACATGTATAATATTGTAGTTGTAGTGTACGACCGACCACGTATTATTATTCCATCGATCCATCTTATCTTATCTCCCCTCCTTTGATCCATCTTGGAACATGGAAGAATTCTACTTGTCGGACACAAGATGGCAGTATTGTTGTTTTGGCTAAATTAAGTACGTGGTTTATTTTTTTGTCTTTATTCAAAAAAAATTTGCATTTGTTATTTTTGCGGCAATTTTTTGTGATTTATTGGTTTGTCTCGACGAGAGAAATCTAAAAGTATAAAATTATTAACCAAACTTAAGATTTTTGTGAATAAAGACAAAAAAAATCCAATAGACCATAAAAATTTGGATTATTTTTGTCTTTAGTGAACTACTTTAAATTTTTGTGGATAAAAACAAAAATAATCCCTAAACCACAAAAAAATTGGATTATTTGTCTTTAGTAAACATTTCTAAACTTTTGATCATAATTTTATACTTTTTAGATTCCTCTCGTCGAGACGAACCAATAAACCACAAAAAAATCCCCGCAAAACTAACAAGTGCAAATTTGCTCGTAAGATTACTCTTCCAATCCAACTAATGACGACATAAATAGTTTGTTTCAGCAATTTTATTATCCGACCGTCATGGGTGTCTCGATCATCTTACGAGCACCTCACTACAACAAAAGGTAACTATGGCGACGAAAGCTGGTGAGGAAATTTGAATTTCCTCGCCAAATGGGCCTTTATGGAGAGGAAATCGTTTTCGTCGGCAAAGAGTATACTATGTCAACGAAATTTTCTTTCCTCGCCAAAAAACTAAGATTTGGCGAGGAAATGACGCTAAAATGAAATGAATATTTCCTCGCTAAAGGGTACCCATTTGGTGATGAAATTATCTTTCCTCGCAAAAAATCTAAGATTGACGACGAAATTATATTTCCTCGTCAAAAAGCTAAGATTTGGCGGGGAAATGCTAGTTTCCTCGCCAATTGTTCAGAATAGGCGAGGAAATTTTGTTTCGTCCCCAAATGTTAATATTAGGTGTCGAAATATTTCCTCGCCTTTTCTAGGACTAATTAAATTTTGATATAGATGTGTTGTATTATCCCAATGGTAAGATTTAATTAACAACTTTAGTAGATCACTAATATTATAAGACATTATTAACAAAATATTTTTTCACTTTTTCTAGTAATGATAAAAATAAAACTATTTTTCTCTCTAGTTCTCCTCATTCACTTCTTCTAATTAGAAATTAGTAGTTTTTTTATATATGTCAGTTTATCAAAGTTTAACTTATTTCTAGATTATATGTCAGTCTAAATATCCCAATGGTAAGATTTAATTAACAAGTTTAGTAGCTCACTAATATTATAAGACATTATTAGCAAAATAATTTTTCACTTTTTCTAGTAATGATAAAAATGAAACTATTTTTCTCTCTAGTTCTCCTCATTCACTTCTTCTAATTAGAAATTAGTAGTTTTTTTTATATATGCCAGTTTATCAAAGTTTAAATTATTTCTAGATTATATCAAACGATGTACTCCCTCCGTTCCAATTTGCTGGACCCTTTTGGGCAGTCGTGCCACTCAAACAATTGTCTATATTTCACAATCTATAAAGTTTAATAGGATTTTAAAATTTTTGTATAATAAAACTAATTGAGATCTATCAAACAAGA
>JAXBDA010008482.1:0-14731 GCA_036023075.1 Gaultheria prostrata | reverse complement strand
GCGTGATTTCCGGTTTCCTCCTAGTACGTGATACTAACTTAAGCATCGGAGGGCCTTTGCCACGAAGGGCAAAGGTGCTCTAACGGCTCTCTGTCTTGCAGGTTTAGAGGCGTTATACAGATCCCAGTAGTCTTTGCCCTCTACAGTAGTCTTTTTGGTTTCTATATACACCACAGATAGAAAAAGTTATATATATATATATATGTATATATAAGGAGAGAGAGAGAGTGAGAGAGAGAGAGAGAGGGAGGGAGGGTAAATACAAGCTAGCTCGAGTGATAATATGAATGAGCTGTAATTTAAAAAGTATCGTAGAGATATCCCCACGAACGATCCAAACCGTTGATTATTTTCAAAATACTTTTTTGAATTAACCCTGAAAAATTCAACTCAATCGGATACATGTAAGTGCACGATCCAATCGTTCAACGTTTCATTCAGATTATAGGATATTGAATTCTAAATGAAGAACTGGACGATTCGATCAAGCACTTACATGTATCCGATTACGTTGAAATATTCCATGTTAGCTTGAAAAATTATTTCAAAAGTAATCAACTGTTTGGATTGTTCATCGGTACATTATAGACTACAATTTTGCAAAACTTATCCCGGTACATAACCAAAATGGTAGGTAGGGCTGTTAGGGCTACTAAGAGTTAACCATCGATCTTAACTCCCTCTGTCAAAAACATTAACAGGATGGGACGATAGGGGTTTTTTTGTTGACGGAATATAAAGTTCGGGTGTGGTTTTGTTGACAGCTGAAGTCCAAGTGTTTTTTACGAATTGTCAGAATGTTCAGGTATTTTTCTGGAGTTTTACCAAAAAAATCCCCATATCTTATCCAATCTCTAACCAGATCTCCATATTGCCGATCGTTCCGATCGGGGATTGGATCAGAGGAAATGACCAACCCTACTTACGTAGCACGTGCAATGTCCCATCGTAGCCGTTCAAAAATGCTTTTCGATGATCCGGATTTTAAGCACACTCTTACTGGTAAGAGCTGTCGAGCTGCATGACAGATACCGCGACGTGGTACCCGCTCGGTGCTGAATTTTTTTTTCCTAAAAGGGCAAGCAAATTGAGGAGGACGGAGCAGTTTTTTTTCCTTCCCCTCTTGATAACTCCACCCTCGAGTGGCCGGTTTCATGAACCAAACGTCCATGTTTTGCCAGTTTATTCTTCAACTCTCTCTCGTCCGTCTGCCATGTACAATCTCGCTGCAAATCCTGATAAGCCCAAGTTCGTTCTCTCTCTCTCTCTCTCTGATCCGCTTAGTGGGGAATGAACTTTGTCGTCATTTGTCTAGAAAAGTATGTTGATTCGGAAGAATAGTATTGGAACTTCAAGGAAGTGTTGGAAATCTCTGTGATTACTTTCGGTAAAGTTTTTGATATGAATATTCATTATTGGTTCCAAACTTGTTTGTTATTCAGCGGATTTTACACTTCGCAGTTCCCTGCGTACCAAGTGTTTGGTAAAATGATGTAGTTTGAAGGTTTATTGATGCGCTATAGCTAGACGCATATGGTTTAATTTAAGTAGATTCTTTATCAAACCACCCCCCCAAAAAAAAAATCAGTTCAAGTTGAGGGGAAACCTTAAATGGCATTGCATGAAAAAGTGAACATCGCGTATATTGCTTTATGGATTTGGTTATGGCAGTATTCTCGTTGTCTGAGTAAGATATTTGATTTTTTATACTTGATGAGTTGAAATGTTTCTCTCTTCATTTCCATTTGGGATGGTAGAACTGAGTGTTGACAATTTGACGAGTATAAGGAATAGAGATTCAGAATTCCAACTTGGAATTTCTGCTGAAATTTCGTGTTATTCTTTGTTCCGAGGGAGGGTTTTGGGAATGTAAAGGGGTTGGCAGGCCCTTACGGCTTCAATGATTCTTCTTTCCATCGACCATGTGCTATTTTAAAAGTTAAAATTGGAGGTTTTCAGGTGCAACATTTTTCTGTTCATCACTGTCTCTATGTAGTAGGATCCGGGGTGTGTGAGAAACTTAAATCTTTTGTCTGTATAGTGAGTATACCTTTGCTTGCCATCCTAAGTTGGAAAAAAAGAAGTTATGAAGTTCGAAATTTGGCAGCCTTGTTTATTCAGCACTTATCCGTAGTAACAGTTTTCCAGAACTTTTTGTTCTTGAATTCATGGATACTGTCTCTTATTTGAAGAAGTTATGTTTATCGCACTTAGGCGAGGAACATGTTGAGTCGTTGAACAAACACCACCTGTGCAACTGTTGCTGGTGTAGAATGCTATTGGATGCAGGAAAATTGACAGTATTTGGGAAACTGTAGATATTGTTAGGTTATAGATTTAGGTGTTCCATATTTGCCATTACGAAAATACAAAAAACACGTTTACCCCTGTTCTTAATGAGTTTGGATGGTTTAGTTGGCCTGCGGTAGGCTCAACCCTGAGCTTACAACGACGACCTGAACTGTTCATCTTGCAAGGCCACCAATTTGATCACCACAAATAGAGCGACATAATTGGTCAACATTTGTTTCATAAAAAGGATGATATGTAAGAGTTTTTATGAATAGTGGTCCATTTCCATGGAGACAATTATTATCCAATATTATTGCTGCTATTGCCCTATCAACTTGATTTTCGCATGGATGATGTGCGGCGAGCTCTAGAAGATGAACACTACCCAATTGGACTGCCGACTCCCAGTTTCGGTCTAGAGAGAAGCCTGATGGAAGTGAAAGGAACTGTTTGACCCATAAAAAAAATAAAAATATATGGTACATTTCTGGTAAAGAAAAAAGAACACAGCTGTAGAATTGTGAGAATACCAAAATGATTTTATCCCAATACACAATGTACATAACTAGGCTATATGCGGTATCTTAGCTATTTACACTCTTCAATAAGCCTCCAAGGTCTAAGCTTTGAATCTTTAGTGCTCACAAACAATTTTCACTCTTGCTTGTGTGGCAGTCTTCATCTCTTTGTTTTCCTAATTCATATTTGTACTTGTAAATGTAAAAATCAATGTTGAAAATAGCAAAATGTCAAAATGAAGCATCACATATAACTGAAGAGTTATAAGACCAGCATTGGACCATAAATATGTGAGGTCCATTATGCAGTGCTCTCTCTCATACCCATGACATCTGTAAAGAACCACAACAGTAGTCTCGATCGTTGAAATTTCAGAAAACTTTAATTTTGATCATGTTTTCTTAAACAGCTAGCCGCTTTTTGAAGCACTCTCGCATTCGAGCATCTCCAAGCTGATACTCTATTTTGAAGCACTCCTATTGAAGCATCTCCAACGTGATCCTTTGGTGTGGGTTGGTATCCTCTCAAACTCTCCCTTTAATACGTATTTCTTTGATTGATTTTCTTTTTTCTTTTTTTTTTTTTTAAGTTTTTTATTTAAGTTAAGTTTTATTTTTGGGTGGTTCATTAAGGCTGAATGAACTTTGAACGGAAGAGATTCGACAATGCAGATTTGGCTTCTCAAAATGAAGACTTAGCAATTTCTTTTGCGTTACTTTTAACTGTAACATTTATCTGATGTTACATATCATGGTTAGTTCTTTGTCATGGTTATAAGAGTAATCATTAAAAATTGTGTTTAGGAACAATGCATTTTGTTCAAGTAGCCAATGGCTAACCAATACTAGCTTTATATAGTTCTGAACGTTTCACCCTTAGCGTGCTGAGTTGTTGTTCTTGGAGTCACAATGTTGCTATACAAATATATTATTTGTTACCAACATACCCATTTCCTTGATTCATACCTTTTTTTCTCTTTCTGTAAACGTTTGTCAAGGTTGGTAGAAGGCTGAAAAGAATTTTGAAGATAAGTGACGTGACATTGGAGGGCTGACCTCTCAAGAAGAGTAAGGATCTTATTTTTGTTTTTACTTTCAACAGTTCGTTTGATCCCATATTAACATGTTAATTCTTCGCGATGGTGAAAGGATTATTTTTTCCCATCTAAATGCTGCTAATAAAATGATAGTTCTGAACGCAACATTTTTCATGTGCTGGAAAGAAAAATATTGGTGCTAAAAAAATTTATAGGTGTGTTGCCGAAGTTGAACGAGTACAAACCCTTGCATCTTTGTATACTTTTCCTGGTCGACAAAAATAGCCCTTGCTTGGGGCACAATGGATGTCTTGTGAGCACACACACAATCCTTCTAGAGCACACGCCTCCTTCACAATGGCCACCTCATCTCTCAATCCGAGGATTTTTTCAGTCCAGTCGCTAGAGAATAGCCCTAGTGGGTCGTACATCTCTTTTACCTTCAAAAACTCCTCCGCATTTCCGTACTTCTTGATTACTCCCTCAAATGCAACGTTCCGATTCTTGCCCCAGTGGGGCAGTCCTCCATACTTGAACACTCCAATCTGTTCTACTTCCTCCAGTATGTCTTCATAAAGCCTAGGGCTCATGGGGTCTTTACTTCGGTAATAAGTGATATCGAAGTCCACAGCATCTTCTTGTTTGCCCAAATAAGCACTTGAAGCTTTAACGTAGCGTATGAGAATGCCATTATAGAGGTCTACACCACAGAAAGCTTTAGGCACCAGCTCAACTAGCTTCTGCATGTCCTGAATGAAGTTTTTGACTTTGGACATGCTGATGCTGATTGCAGTTTGGTGATAGAAGAGTCCCTTAACCCTAGGGTCCCATGGGCAGGCTGTGATTTGTTCATCCTTTAGGCTATCAAGGCAAGTTCCTGAGGCTTGGAGTCGGTTCTGATATCCAATGACGGGGTATCCCGTAAAGAGAGTACCTGATAGTTAAGAATGAATCAGTTTTGGAGTTGAAAAGAATGACTGGTGTAAGGTGTTTTATAGCATCAGTTTGTTTCACCCCACCCTAAGCGGTCTACGTATGCTCATTGTTAACGACAAACACATTTTAGCTGTTAAGGATGGTGTAGTATTAATGGAAAAATGGAAAATATCCTTCACTTGTTCTTACGATAAGTCAAAAACATGCAGATGGAAGCTAACAAAAGCTCATTTGTTCTTATGACAAGTCAAAAACATGCAGATGGAAGCTAACAAAAGCTCATTTTCAGTTCAAATTCTTGTGGGGAATATGATGTAATGGAACCACACTACCCCGTAGGGTTTGGGTCTATTAAGGGACCGTGAAAAGAAAATGCAAGGTAAAATAGTATGCGTGTCTAATCTTTTTCCTTGTTTGGTTATCAGGTTCAAAATGAATAGAGACAAGGCATTTTTTGTTATCTCCACAAAAAAGAAGGCATTTTTAGTTTTATTTCTTGTTTTTCCTTTTCCCCTACTAATCCAAGATCTAAATATAGCAACACGTATTCTATGAATCTATCCAGCATGCATTATTGGAGCACCCACATGGGTTAATTTAAGTATAAAAGAGTTTTAAGAATTCAACTTGTATTGTCTTTGGCTTTTCAGTTCCGGATGCCATCTATTTTCCTCTGCTTGAAATAGTTTGACATACCAAACCAAACCAAACCTAGCTTTATGTCCCAATTACTTGGGGTCGGCTACATGAATTATTTTTCTCCATTGAGCTCTATCAAGGGCTACTTGTTCACTCAAACCCATTATACTCATATCCTTGTGCACAACCGCATCAAAAGTTTGAAATGAATTACCGTCATTTGTCAGGCCATTGGCACTGATAGTGAGAGCTGAGGTTGTAAGTTTTCCCTCGATGCACTTCCCATCAGCATCTCCTCTCATTTCTTGATTTTCCTCTGTTCATCAACCAACATGAACCATCAACACTATCCAACACTACATTTCTCTTATTTAGAGCAACCATAAGCTAACCTGTGGTCCTTAAGATTGCTAGTACCGTCGAAAGCATGGAGCGGAATCCAGTGAAGTTATTAAGACCATTGCCCGAGACATTGGAGGAGACTCGGTCATCAACCCGATACTCCACCTTTCCCTGACTTGGATACCATGTCATGTCTGCAAACTCGTGTTGGTAGCCAAATCTTGCCACTTGGTCTACCAAGTCCACATCATGCTTCACTGAGTACGTGATAGATCTCTTAAAGAGTGGTTGCAGTTTCAGGGTAACCTGGAACATTATTGCTTAGGCTCAGCTTCTATATTGACTTATTGTACAATATATACACAAGACTCCAAGGTACACCATGAATATTTTCTTGGTCCTCTCTCTATGTTAAAGTGTGTCAGTCATATTAATAGGCTAATTAAACTGATTGGGAACATGCAAATTTTTTTCCCCAGTAGCACTTAGATGATCATAGTTGTTTAAAAACCACGGGAGTTGTGGATAATAATTAAGGAATGTAAGAGGAAATCAGTTTCAGTGGAGAAAGTTCTAAGGATTATTCACTATTCAGTTGAGTGCCATAGAGTGGTCTGGCTGCATTCACTAATTTACTGGATCACTTGTTTAACTCATTTATGATGTCTCGGAGTCCAAATCATGAGATATTTTAACCTGTTCCTCGGGATAAACCTATGGGTACAACACTAAAGTGTACACCAAATGTACACGGCCTTTGTGGGGCCCATTTTGGATCCCACACAGATAATCGGAGCCGCTCAATATTCTTAAAAAATATTTTTAAGGGTCTCTGCAAAAAATTAGCTGATTTTAACATCGCTAAAGACTCGATCGATTGTGCGCCCAATTTACTGATAGGAAATTGGGCGCAGAATCGATCGAAGCCTTACCGATGTTAAAATCAACTAATTTTTTACAATGATCCTTAAAAATGTTTTCTAAGAATATTGAGCGGCTCTGATTATCTGTGTGAGAACCAAAATGAGCCCCACAAAAGCCGTGTACATTTGGTGTACACCAAAGAGGTGTACCCCTAGCAGGATTCTGTTCCTCGTGACTTAATGTAATTATGTCTTTTGGAACACAACAGCCATGATGATGTGTTTGATAGATATTTATGGATGGTACTTATTGGGAGTACAACCTCTTTTGACGAATTGAGCACAAAAGCATGATATCGTATGAATTCTTAGAAACGTCGGAGGAGATCAATTTTAGTGGAAGCAAGGGGTTGGATTATTCGCATTTCATTCGAGTGCATAGATTGGCTGGCCACAATCACGTTGAAACTCTTTCAGTTACTCCCTTCATCCCTTTTTAAGTGTGTTACTTGGGAATTCCAACTATTTTTCTCTCGCATTAACTTTTACAATTTTCACATCAATTTTCCATTACTTACCCTTATCAATATAATAATACCCACTAAATTTTTTAAAAGGAATCGACTTTTGGGGGCAAAATAGGAAATGTACCTACTAACTTTTCAAAACACACATTTATTAAGGGACAACCCAAAATGGAAATGTACACACTATAAAAGGGACGGAGGAAGTATTTGAGAGGGTGGCTATATACGACTCAAAATGTTGAAATCCTTTTACCTATTGCTCCTAACTTTATGTGATTGCGTCTTTCGAAGAATAATTGTTAGGAGGATAACGTTTCCTTCATTATATTTGGTTTCATCCGAAAAGATACGATGATTGATTGTGTTCATTGATGTAGCTATGGATATGTATTTGGTTAAATACAATGTCCCTTTGTTTTGTTTTGTTTTTTTTTGTGGTCTTTTGAGTGTGGAAGAATGATTCCATGTGCGACTTTCTTGAACAGATTAAACGCGTTCAACAAAACCCAATAATCAAATGATCGATCCATACCTGTGAGATAACACCAAGGACTCCCAGGGATACCCTAGCTGCATTCAGATCAGGGTCACCACTAACAGTCGTCCTTACCTTACCATAGCCTTCCTCAGGTCCAGCAGGAGTGACGATCCGAATTTGAGTCACGTAATCGTGAACAGAACTCCCCTCACCCCACAAGGTGCTCCCATGTGCACCAGTTCCCAACATGCCACCAATGGTCAAGCCCCACCAATACGGTGTATAGGGCAGAGCCAACCCCACCTTCGCTGCCTCGTTTATTACTTGTCTCAATGTCACTCCGCTCTCAAGACTAATCGTCATTCTCACGCGATCAATCTCCAAGGTACGGTTGAGAAACTTGGTGCTTATAAGAAGCCCCTCGTCGCCATCTGGACAGACCAGCTTTGGGATGCTATGAGAGAAACGAGTCGCTACTTTCATTTTCCTTTTTTCCATTGTCGCCGTTGCTACTACTGAGATGAGCTCTTCTTCTGTTGTGGGGTAAGCAACCTCGGCTGCCCGGCACATACTTCTGTCAGGGAAGGCACCATAGGAGTTTGTGATGGTGCAGCTTCTGTTTTTAAATGAACACTTGATGGGATCTTCCGGAGGACTAGAATTCACCTTGGAGAAAACCATGATGGTAAATTTTAGCAACAAAAGTAGCTGAAACATGGTGTTTTTGGATTTCTAGTGCAGTATATGGTTGTCGAGAAAAATGTGGAGTTTGGAGATTTTGCAGTGCTTTGTTATTGGTAATAAGATGTGGAGATAACTATATGGGTCTTGAAAGTTGAATAGATTTATAGTTGAGTTGAAGTGGTGGACCCACGAACCAGATTTAGGTGCTTTGGAGTCTAGATTTTTTGATGTTCTTATTATTCTGTTGTGGAGTATTGGACAAATCATAATTGGCCTGGTTTCTATTATGGGGATTTTTACTCCCACTCACAAAAGCCAGCATACCCGAAAAACAGTAAACACACACACGAAAAAGATAAAACACAAAATTTACGTGGTTTGGTACCATATTGTCTCTATACACTGGAAGATTTAAATCGAGATACAAAAAATCCATCCCCATATGTAGGGACGGATCCAGGGGGGTCACGTGTCCCCGCTGACCCCCACTTGTCAATGAAAAAAAAATTAATTTTGGAAAATAATTTTTGTATATATATTATTTGTGTTGGGAATCATGTAACAAAGTAGGTGTGTTCTTAGGTTAGGTGGTAAAGTGCACTGCCTCCATTCCGGAGGTTGCGAGTTCGACTCCTGGCTCACTTTTTGACGCTACAAAATTAAAAAAGTCATCAATTAAGAGTAAATGTTGAGGTTTGAACCCTAGACCTCTGGTTCCAAAACCAATGCCTTCCCTTCTTTTTCTTTTTATACTTTTTTTCATAAAAATTATGGAATAATCTTTATAGTCCATAATAAATGTCTTAATTTAGCAAAATCTTTGACTAGGGAAAAAAATTGCACGATTACAATTAATAAGATGCCCCCACTAGGTTACATTTCTGAATCCGTTCCTGCCCATATGCTTGTATTTTCTCTCTCTCTCTCTCTCTCTCTCATTCCCTCCTTTAATACTCATGCTTCCTAATGTGCTTCATATATACAAGTAGTGGTTTTTTTTTTGGCCATTCGATATACATCACTACATCGGGGGGGGGGGGGGGGGGGGTCAGCGGGAGAGTCAGTAAGTTAGTCCAGAGGGGTTTAGAAGCTATCCATAGCCTTAAACACCAAACGCTCTACTGAGACTCGAACCCTAGTCTTGTTTTACCACGTTGAATTCTGTATGTCTTCATGATCCACAAACCCTGACAGCTAAAGCATACACTGATAGATAGTTGGATAAAAGAGAAAGTGTAAGGGTCGAACACTTGGATTGGGGCTGAGAGGCTAGATCCAGTGCTCTCAAACACACAAAATTGGCCAGGAAACCTCCAGGGCGCATCACCCAAGGGTAACGCCGGAGAGACCGGTCAGCAAACATAGAGGGTTTGCCTTGCCCCATACAAATAAAATCAACGGCTCGGCATACCGAAGAAGCCTTAACGGCTTGGTTGCCTCACCGACACCTCGTCCGTTCCTTATGATCAAGCGAAATCTAGACCTTTTGGTCAAGATAAGGGTTCAGTGAATAAGGCCAGAACCGCTAAACCACATCTAGGGCTGTGCTAAGTCACCCTTCGGCATAGGTATACTTCTCGGTCACAGGCAAGGTGCATGTGAGCGCTAAAGCACGTTCCTCTAACCGCTTTTAATAATGACAATGAAGTTAGCTGAATGTTAGAGAGATACATGTCTGTGAGGCACGTCGTCCGTTCCTTATGATCAAGCGGAATCTAGACCTCTTGGTCAAGATGATGGTTCGGCGAATAAGGCCAGAACCGTTAAACCACATCTGGGCTGTGCTGAGTCACCCTTCGGCATAGGTATACTTCTCGGTCACAGGCAAGGTGCATGTGAGAGCTAAAGCACGTTCCTGTAACCGCTTCTAATAATGACAATGACGTCAGCTGAACGTTAGAGAGATACGTGTCACGATTTCAGTGGTAGCATGTGCTCTTGACCGGCTTGCTCACATTCGTCACATTGACGTCAATCGAGCAATTATTGTGCATGCTAGGCACAAGGAAGCTTGGAGCCCAAGTCACCCTAGCCTTATAAAAGGAAAAGTACATAGGTGAAAGGTACACAAAATCTCTCTTTAAAATCTTAGATCTGAGTACTTGCCTTCTTCTTCTTGCCTTTTTCTTCTTCACACTTTCACTAGACCGTAGGATTACCATTCTGGACTTCACGGTCCAGTCTGGTGCTAACGACAGTGTTCAGGCGAGGAGCTCAGGTGAAAGAATATTAAATCTACGCTCTAGGCGGTTCAAGGAAGGCTGATTCAAGAAGTTGTAGGCCTACAAGAAGACCTAATTATTTGGCCACTTTCCTTTATAATTGTCTTAGAAATCTGCATGGAAATTTGCAAATCTCCACCTACCCATGTGATACTCAGCCAGGGGCAGACCGGGGGGTGCGAGAGGGTGTTTGGCCCTTGCATTCCTCCCAACCTTCCTCCTATTTATAGTACACTTATGGATTTTTTTTGTAAAATTACTGAAGAGTGATCTCCGCAAACCAAATCAAAGTCGTAATCCTGCCTCCGCCATTGTAAGCAGCATCCTTATTTAGTCTCTCTATTGTGGTTATAGTCCATATATGCAGTTAGTTTCTTTATAAGACGTAGGCAACAACTTATTGATAATAATAGTCATCCACCCAGCCAATCCACCCATCCATAGGTTTGATTGATAACAACAGTCATCCACCCATCCATAAGTTTGATTGATTTCTCCAAGACAGAAAACTTTGGCACCTTCGAACAAGCACCTTGTATGCAGAACAGAAACTTCACTGAACCAACCACAAAATCATACACAGGGAAGGGTGAAATCATACTAATACCTACGTTATGTACACGCCACACTTATTTGCCTACATATTTGATATTGCATACATACTGCTTGTTTTTCAAGCGTCAGGCAATCAGTCGGTGAGTCACGGCGAGTTGCCTACATTTTTTGGGTATTGCATACTAGGGGTGTACACGGTCCGGATCGGATTGACATGAATCCAATCCTAATCCGCGAGTCACAGTTTTTAGAAAACACAATCCGTGTCCTGACCAAAAGTCTCACGGTCCGGTTCCAATCCGATCCGCGAGTCACGGATCGGTTCCGATTTTTCCCACGGATTACCTATCATATGTAAATTACACAAACAGTTTCATCCTGAGACAGGAATTGATAGAGGCAGTTTAATAAGATGTGATGGAGCCATGGAATTGAATCAATTGATAGAGGCAGTTCATCCACAAAATGAATCAATCAGTAGAAACAAAGACAGATTAAAACTTTAATACAGAATCCAAAGTAGAAAACTCAAAACAGAGAGACCTAAATATTAAACAAAGCAGCAGTAGCTTAGTTCATTACATGAAATAGAAACAAAGAAAGGCAGTTCAATACCAAAAAAAAAAAAAAAACACAGCTGCTGAATTTAGTTATGTAGAATAGAAATTATAGAACTACTACTAAATTCATCAAAGTCCACTACAATACATCAAAAATTATATATAATAAAATTATATCAAATTTATCGTTGTGTCATATGTTGTGTTATTCGTCGTGTTAGCGGAACCGTCCCCATATATATGTATATATATTTAAAAAAAAATAAAACTATATATAATAAATCTCACGGTCCGGATCGGTTAATCCATGGTTTCAAAATCAAAATCCGTGTCCGGACCGCGAGTCGCGGTTTACTATTATTTTTTGAATCCGTGTCCGGACCAATAATCCACGGTTAAAATCTAAAACGTGTGGATCGGTTCGGTCCGGATCGGATTCACGGTTCACCGGTTTTTTTGTGCAACCCTATTGCATACATTCTGCTTTCTTTTTTTTTGTTTTTGTTTTTGTTTTGGTGGTTATTATCATGACCCAACGTTCTCAAGTCGAATTCTCTTCCGTGTAGAATACTTATAGCAAATAACCTGTCAAGTTTGTATCCAAAGAGAGGTTTTTCTTCACACTTTGAACACATTAACAATCCATTATACGGGTAAAGAATTTGTCCAACCACTCACTCCTTAACACTGATTTGGTCTATGATCCTTGTGACACGTGGGTCATGATTGTAATTATTTTTTATCTTGTTTCAAATGAATTTATAATTGGAAAAGTGCACTAAGAAGTCAACATTCCTGTATTAGCTGTTTGCTACGCATCTAATGAAGTTGTAAGCCATTTGTCATTATGACACAGAGATGGTGCAAATCCAAAGGTATTTGTCTTAATTCTGGAAAGGAGAAATAGCAGAGGTGGCAAATGGGGCTTGGGTTGGGTTGGGGACTTGGGGTGGGTTGATATGGATTATGAATTGAATATGAGCTAACCAGATGAGTGAACGCTCGGCTTTCTATTTATATATCGTAAAAGTAATTTAAAGTATACATGATCTTGGTAACAAATTAAACAGAAAAGGAAACAGCACTTTCGTGTTGAATGTGAAAGAACCCTAATTAGTAATTAAAATTTCACATATCAAATCTCTCTCTCTCTCTCACCCACCCATCCACCTACCAACGCACGTACACAAATTCACACAGATTGCTGAATTGCAGAGTTTGGCGGCGTAGTTTTCTGATCTTGGTAGACTTCGTCTAGTTATCTGAATGAATAGAACTCAAAATTATCTTGAAGGATAAACGAAGGAAAAGAAAAAAGGAGTTATAACTCCCTCCATCCCAAAATATTTGTTCGGTTCGCAAAACAAGAACCTAAAAATAATAAGTCTTTTAAAAGCAAATTCTATACTTTTTTCATTAATTAAAAGTACTCGTTGATATCTAATAAATTATAAAAAAAAAATTGAATTTTTCTTGAAACTGTTGTATTATTTCTAAGTAATCGTTTTGCAAACGGCACAAATAATATGGGACGTGGGAGTAATAGAAGTCAAAAGGGGCTAAGGTTTTTTTGTTTGGTGGCGGAGGAAAGGTCGTTTTGGTTTCGGTAGTTGCCGGGAAATTGACAGAAGGGATCTGATGAGAGAGAGAGAGAGAGAGTCGGATAAAATGCAATTTGTTGCAGGTCATAGAAATCGACCAAATCTGATTTGACAGATGATAAAGTTTAAGTGCTTTCTTTGTGAATTTCTTTTTCAAAATCGTTTCGTGATTAGTGCGTCACATGTGTTGAAGCCAAATTAAGACGATAGTAGTCTATGTGTAGAGTGAATGTAAAATTCTGGCTCCGTCCTTGTATGTGTACCATATAGTACATGACATTATACTGGTGGGATCCGTTATCCTTAGTTAATGGGGTTGTTGGTAACATAATAATATTACTAGCACTTGGTTGTGCTTCATGAAGCTGTGTTGGGATCTTATTCGTCTTATCACTGCAATCTCCTCTCCACTTTGCTCTCCCTCTTATACGTGTTGGTACGTACTTCTAAAATTACAAGTTCCAGTGGTAAAACGACATTATTCTCAGTGGCGCAGCCAGATGGTGAAGATGGGTAGGTACCTTCCCCCACCCGAATTTTCTGACCAAAAATTTGTTCTAACCTAATGCAATATGATCAGACACTTACTCATGTTCGAACAACTTTATATCTTACACAAACAAATTTCACATCACGTTTTAAAAAATAACTAGTTCGCATTTTGCAGAGTTGACCTCTCGAAATTAAGACCCATATATTTCTTTGAGTTATTCTTAAACATCCACATTTTATCTGTTGTAGTTTATTGAGAGAGAGAGAGAGAGAGAGAGAGAGAGAGAGAGAGAGAGAGAGAGAGAGAGGTATTAAATTATCCTAACACGTATTCCCTCTGTCTCTTTTATAGTGTTTAACTTTTCATTTTTGATTGTCCCTTAATAAGTGTGTATTTTGAAAAATTTGTGGGTATATTTTCAATTTTGTCCTTAAAAGTAGATTTATTTTTGAAAAGTTAGTGGGTACTATTATATTGATAAGGATAAGTAGTGGAAAATAGATATATATAAAAGTTGTAAAAGTTGATTTGAGAGAAAATAAGTTGGAATTACGAGGCTATACACTTAAAAATGGACGGAGGGAGTAATACTCTTATTTATATTATGAGGAATCTCAGTACAAGATTTACCCCGTTCCACTAACTCAAAAAGCCAAAAGTCAGCTTATTGCGCTTTTCG
Source organism: Gaultheria prostrata (assembly GCA_036023075.1). Lineage (NCBI taxonomy): Eukaryota > Viridiplantae > Streptophyta > Magnoliopsida > Ericales > Ericaceae > Gaultheria > Gaultheria prostrata. The sequence continues at coordinate 305 of JAXBDA010008482.1, read as the reverse complement.
AGACATGTCATCCCCTCACAATACATCACATAAAAAATCACAAAAGCCAACGCGTTTTTCGAGCTCTCACATAAAAAAGCTAAAAAGCCGAAAAGCCAAAAAAACGAAGTTAGTGGCACACCCCCTAAGTTAGTCGTGGGAATAACGTAGAGGTGGCAATTTGAACCCATTTATATGAACCCACCCAAACCCAACCAATTATAATCAGCCCAAACCCACCCATGTCCAAATATGGTTTCTAATTGACCCAACCAATTAAACCCACTCATGTTTGGGTTTAGATGGGTGGGTAATGGGTTAGAAAT
>JAXBDA010008481.1:0-14732 GCA_036023075.1 Gaultheria prostrata | reverse complement strand
AAGTGAGAACCAGTAACCGAACCATAATTACCGGTCCTAAGTTTTTTAGAACCATAACCGGACCAATGAACCGTAGAACCTAACCAAATAGACCGGTTCGGTCCGGATCGGATCGGTTTGGCGGTTATATCGATTTTCTTGTACACCCCTATTCTTTATGCTTGTTGTCAAGCCCTTTAAATTTTCTAAATCAATAAGGAAACTTCATCAATTGAAGCTTTATTTTATTTCGTAGGAAACTTACTCAGTAATTATTTGCGTACCGAGAGAGAGAGAGAGAGAGAGAGAGGAGAGAGAGTTTCATTGATGCTTGATGAGATAAGACGATTTGGTGTTGTTCAATTCATGAGCTCTGAACTAACACATATTCGATCTGTTGGATCATCAGAGAATCGTCACATTTGTGGAAAAAAAATTGTTCACCTCACCAAAAGAGGGTGAATAAAACCTCATTATTATTGGTTGAAATAATATGGGGTCCACCAAAAATAGTGTGGATCCCACCATAAAGTCATGTTATGCTTATCAAAAAGTGTATTGAAAATTTCATGAATCCCATAGAGGATTTCGTTCCATGAATCCCACACCATTTCAACCAATCAAGGTGAGGTTTTCGTTCACCTTCTTTTGGTGAGGATGAACAAAAAAAATTCCCACATTTGTTCTGATTAAGAATCATACCTCTAAAGGGTATTCCTTTGTTTGGAATCACAAATGCAAACAAGATCAACGAGACTGTTCAATTGGTGCGGATCTATGCATGGTACTGGCCGAATTAGTACAACTGCTTTCAATTTTCAGTTAAATTTTACAAATATTTATTATCATCTATATCTATATTACATTACACAACGGTCTTTTTTAAATGTCCTACGTGGCATTTCTATGTTTCAAAAATCTCTCAAATCTCTTCTTCTAACAATATACTATAATAAGGCCCAAATCTAATCTTACAGGTCCAGTTGTATTTCCGCATTCTAAGAAAACTTACATTTCTAAAATAACTTTTGGTTAACTACAAGAAACATTTCTAAAAAGAATAATTCTTTCATCTGTGAATTTTAAATTTCAAAAATCTTCTCTCTCTCTTTGACATCCAACCCACTCTAGGAAAATTTTAATTCGATGATATTCTCTCTCTCAATTACCAAAAAATAGAAGGAGAAAGCAGTTAAAAAAAGCATATAAAAAAAACACATTTCGGAAAAACTTTTTCTCTATCTCCTTTTCAAATGATTTTGGCTTATACTAGTTTGATAAATCCTAAAGAAAAAAATAAGAAACAATCTCTTAGTGATGCTTCAATATTACATAAGTTTTATTCTGCATGAACCACTGGATTTTATTAGATGTTAGTAGTTTGTTTTTATTTTTCATTTTAGTTCTTTTTTCTTTTTTTCTTTTTAGATTGAAGGGTGGTGGCATAGCATTAGTCGGGATAGTCGATGATGATAACATGCAGGGGTAGTACTCTATGGTGAAGTTTAAAAACTTTATCAAGTGCCTTTAGGCACGGGCAACGCGCTAGTGTTTGATATTACACAAATTTACCCACGTATATTTGCCTGTCTTTAATAATCACGATCGAAACCAAACAATGATAAAACATTCTTTACACATTTACCCACATATATTTGCCTGTATCTAACAAATATTTATTTTCAATGTTTAAATTTTACAAATATTTGGAGGAAATTTTTGTTCACATTGGCAATGTAAGGAATGTTCTCCCAAGAGAATACCTTTGCATGTTCACTTACTCACTTAACTTTGTGTTTGTCTTACTCGGTCGCCGTTACTTTTTGACTGGTCACGCTTTTCAAGTCAAGTCATTATTCTCACGTACATCAACTAAAAAGCTCCAAAAGTCAAATTTAAAGGAACGGTGTCTCATTGTGCGTACCATTCATTACATTTGTCATTTGAACTCATGTGTTAACGAAAACTTGTGTAATGCGTGTCGATGAATCAAAGATTTGAGCCGAAAATACACTTGAGTATTTAGTATCTCTTGAACAAAAACAAACCGGTTACACAGCTTCTTTTGCATTAGATTTTGTAATGGCAGGTCAACATAGAGAGTCCTATTGGGTGGTTTTCGTTGGACATTTTCCAAGCATATACAACACTTGAGAGGTAGCTGAAGTCTAAGTTAATGGATACTCGGGGGCTTGAAGAAAAGGTACAACACAATGGAAGAGGCAGAACTAGCTTGCTTAATTTTCACACGGAGAGTTTTCGGGTCAAAGACATGCAATCTGTAAAGACCCGTAAAATTTTATTTATTTTTTATAAATAACATTGGGGTAATGTGTGGAATTGCGTATAATGATAAAATTGGTTAAGTGATGAGAAGATATATGTGATATGTAGTGTTGGGATGAAATTGGTTTACACAAGCCACATTCGGGCTTTTGGTGTAATTTGACTTAACGGTGTGATGAGGTGTGTGTGTATATGTGTGTGTGTGGTGAAAGAAGAAAGAGAAAACTCATCTCTTTCCCCAAAAATCAGTCCTTTCCTCCCTCTCTCTTTCTCTCCTCCATAGCTCCTCAAGCTCATTTTCTCCACCAATCCAAACCAACTCTCAAGTTCCAAGCTTACGTCCTTCACAAAACCTTCATACAATCTCGAGCTCTACGCGTTGGTGTGCTTATTTCACTCCGGGGTTTGAAGAACATTCTTGGATCTTGAAGCTAGGGTTTGGGTTTTGCTTTTGGAAGGGCTTCGAAGCTCAATCTCAAGAGGTAGGGGAATTTCTATCAATTCTACTTGTTAATATGATGTGTGTGTGTGTGTGTGTATTGTTCCCTCATCTCTCTTGTTCATACTAAATCCCCTCGAAAATCACATTTCTAGTCATTTTGGATTAATACATGTTAATATTGTGCTTCCATGTGATTTCCTTGTAAATTAGTTCATACATTACTCCCTTGGAGCTCAATTTGTTGATATTCTTGCTAGATTGTATCAAACCCACTTGAAAACCCATTTTTTTGTGTAACTTTGATTGGGGGAAACACCTTGACTCATGTTGATTATTGTTTCCCCACTTAAATTAGTTATTGAATCTTTCCCCTACATTTCATTCTATTGATATTTGGCTTTGGAATCATTGAAATCGGAGTTTTGGAGCAAAATCCTCAAAAATCACATTTTGAGCAGTTTTCGGGTGTGCTGTCTGGAATTTCCGCCCGGGCGGGACTGGGCGGTTTTGGCAGATTGTTGGACAATTCCTGTCTTGAGTTTTGGTCTATTTTTTCGCACTTGTTTGGCCTCCGAACGTATTTTCCACTCATGTAATGTGATTTCTTGATTCGGAGACACTTAGATACTTATTAGCCACGGGAAATCCTTATTGTTGAGTGTGCCTTTGCGTTGATAGGATTAACGGAAGCTTGACATATACGGTTGGTGCATTGATTGGTGAATTGTCGAGTTTGGGTTACGAAATGCGTATGTATAAACGATTTGACACGTGTATCACGTTTGACACGAGGTTAACATGAAAACTTAACGAATGGAATTGTGGACTTGCAACATTGGATACAGGGCCTTAATGGTAGCCCGAAAGGATACTCGGTTCATCCTATGGATGTTTCGCGAGGAATGTACCTTGGCCAAAGGGAAAGTGGACACGGGGCCTATATGATATGCCCAGAAGGATACTCAGTCTGCCCTCCGGGCGTGTCGCGAGGAATGTGATGATGGAATGATAATGATGGACAGGTAATATAAAAAAAAAATGAGCACTTTGGACACACGCGTCGTGTCGGGTACGAGTTGAGTACGGTAGTGTGAATATTGAATCGCTATAAGAACTTTCAAGCTTGTTTATCTCTTTTGTGTTATTTGCAAATGCTCTAACCTTGTGTCGGTCTACATCTTCTTGTCTTTACCTCATTTGCATCGCATTTCCAAGTAGGATAGATAGACGTTTTCCTACTGGGCTAGTGAGCTCACCCTTATAATTTCAGGTACCCAGCATGGAGGAATATGACATGGAATGCTTGAAGTGTATGCATGCATTATTTTTGAAAGCTCAACGGCGGAGTTATTTTGTCATCTTTGGACTTATAATTTTGATGAGATGATTTTGTAACTCTATTTTGATTCATCTTTTGACTACTGGTTATGTAATAACACTGGGGATTTGTTTAACTCTATTTGGGGTGCTTGTACCCGTAGACATCGTGACTTGTTGACTTTGACCATGTCGGTTGTATTATGAGAATTTGACTTTGACTATGGAATTATTGACTTCCATAAGGATTATGTTTGTATATTTTATTTATAAAATTGAGGGCGTGACACAATCAGCAAAAACAAGTGACGGTGGTTCGACATTCGCAAGTGACAAAAGAATTTCATTTCTTGTAATGTTCTTCTTAGGTTTTGTAGCTTGTATTTCATTGGCATTTTTTTTCGATTCGGAATGAAGTTGTACATTTCCACATTATGGAAATTGGACTATTTATTGAAATGAAGAATTTATTAGTAAGGCAAATATAAATTTTCAAATAAATATGACGATTTACTTGAGATACATTACAAGACTCTTAATCAAAGACACACTCTAAGATAAAGATAGACAATGAAATTCTGATTTATTCTTCAAACATCCGACGACTTCAATCTTCATCTTCCCCACCGTTTTGAGACGTGAAGCAATAGCGTCATCGACTGAAATTGGGAAATCGTTTTCCATTCCAGTTTACAAATTGTGGATGACCCTACATAAACAAAATTGAAAAAAATTATCAAACTAAAATTAAATAAGTGTTAGGAAAAATTTACCTTGCCCATTGACAATTTCTTACTTAGACAAACTCATTCCAAAGTTGAACGTCTTCCGCCACCAATTTGTTTTCATTTTCATCCCATCCAAACCCTTCAATTTGACGCAACTGATTGATATACAAAAAGTCTCGCTTCCAAACCGTAATCTTGCGTTCAATATGAATTTTTTGAATACCACCTTGAGGGAAAGAAGCTTGCATCCGATGTTTCAAGACTTCTAAATAGGCAGGACGAAATCCAAATTCACTTTGCCAAACACCCTCATCTACAAGGGTCGTAAGGTATTGGAGCAAAGTTTCCTCTTCCACCTTGGTCCAAGCACGACGTGCCATTCAAATTTTGGAAAATAGAAATATAAGACTTATGTAATACCCGTCTCGGATAAATAGCATTAATTCGCATTTCGGAGTGTTTAAGAGATTTGGGCTTAAAACTAATTGAAGTATTAGTTGGAGGGGTGAAGTGTAGTTTGGCATTAGATATTTCTTTTGACTTGGTCTGATCCTAAATTCTAATAAGAGAGAAAGAGAAAGAGAGAGAGGGAGAGCAGCAGAGAGAGAGAGAAGAGGACGGCAGAAAGAAAGAAAGAAAGAAAGAAAGAAGAATAAGAAGAATAAGAAGAGAAGGGGAAAATTGGGGAAAATCAAGAGGTAAAAGTCTATGCTTTTATGTTTTGGAGGATTGATTCAAACTTAGCTATATGTGTGTATTTGAGGTTTGATTATGGTTGAGATTGAGTTTTGGGAGTTGAAAATTGGGTTTTCTTTCACAAAATTCGTGGGTTTTGGTTATAACCTTGAGATTGAACTTTTGAATTTCGGTACAGACCTGTTTTCACGAATTTATTCGGGATACTTAGAAAGCTTATAAATTCTTGATATTTTTACAGTAGATACCCATGGATGTCTTGTATGTTGTGTAAAAGTTTCAGAGTTTAATTCGAAATAAAGAAAATATGAAAAATGATTTACCGAGCTGCTGTCAGGCTCGTTTTTGTGCGGACAACACTGTGGACTTTGGGAAAAATGGCATAACTCCTAGCTTGAGTGTCCATTTTTCGAACCGCTTTTTGATTTGGAAACTAGACTCGTATACCTTCGAGATGGTGTAGGGTTTGTGGCTTAATTTTCTGTAGGATATAGCAGTTTTTGAGTTGAAGTTGATGGTTGAAGAATTCTGGAAATTCTGGGCAGCCTTTTGAGCTGTGTTTTAATACGTTTTGCTATAGCTAAGTATGATCAATGGAGATGGGTCCTTATGGGTCTTTTGTGTTGATAAGTTGGTGATGTTTTGGAGTTGGAATCATTAGAAAATATTGAGTAGGCGATTTTTGGTGAATTATTGAAGGCACACTGTTCTGTAGAATTTGCAATATTGCGTTTGTTTTGTGTAACTTCTATTGAGTGTATCTTGGTCATCCGGACTCCGAATAGGGCAAATTATATGTCGAAACCTATGTACTGAAAGTCTACTTTCTAGTGGTTATAGTCTTGGAGTCTGATTTTAAACGTGTCGGAAGTTATAGTCAGGATACAACAGACTGTCCAGCTATATTTTGCGTTTCCTGAGCAGAATTTGTGAGTTTGTGCGTGGGATCGACTTGGTTCTATTGCTCATAAAAATCCATGAAAAAACAGGGATAAACCTTGACATGTGGTAATGTTGTCTACCAATTCTTGGATCATTTTGATGCATATTCCAATAACGACGGATTTTACAAGTGTGGGTGTTCCTGTTGAGTTTTGTGTGTTGCAGCGAACGGTTTAATTCACGAAGTTGTTGGTTGTCGTTTAATTCCACAATAGCCTTATATTCTCATATTTAAGCATTTGTGTTAATGTTTAAAGATGATCAAATACTGATATGGTTTGGCTTGTGGCTAGGTGACAAGTCGGGTCATCGGGGGTGCCGAAATCGTAAGTTTGGCATACTCCAGTCGAATCGAAGGTGAGTGAGTTTGACATGGTTATGTTCAATAACATATAACTGTGTTGATGATGTATTGTTGTGAAGATGAATATATAACTGTGTTGATGTTATATGAATTAAAGATGTGTGAAAGATGTGTATGAAAGATGTAAATGAAAGATGCTATTCGCGAAGGGGCTGTGGATTGGGTTTCACCGCGAGTACGTTGTACCGCCTAATTACCGGTGGCAACGAGCGGGGTGGGCTCCCTCAGTGACCTAGGATTTTGTGTGAAAGATGGTATCTGCGAAGGGGCTGGGGATTGGGTTGCACCGCGAGTACGTTGTACCGCCTAATTACCGGTGACAACGAGCGGGGTGTGCTCCCTCAATGACCTAGGATACATAGGATGTGACAGACGTGCCACTTGCATGTGATTGGTTATTTACATGTTGATATTCATTGTATATCACTGCTGTGTTTGGATGTTGATTTGGTTGTATCTTGTTGAGCATATCTGTTGTATTTTATTGAACATTCTCTATGTCTTACACACTCTGACTTTCTTTTGATTGCCAGATAGCAGGTGGCTTAGAGGGGGTCCACTACCGGTCAGTGTTAAAGGTGTTCAGTTGGTGTCGAGTGAGTTTCGGACACGTGGTCCCTTAGTACTTTTATGGTTTATAATAAAAGAGTATTTTGAGCGCTTATGCTATTTAAGCTGTAATAAAGTAGACGGCTATTGGTATTTGAATCCGTGGTGGATGTTGAAGAGTTTATTTATTTGTTAGAAGTCTTCCGCTGTGTTTTCATTCTGATATTTTGTAAGGGGATGTTGGGTCTTGTGTTGGAATGTCACGTGTCAGGACCGACTCGGCCCCACAGCGGGTGCCGTTTGCGGGGCGGGGCGTGACAACTTATTTTTGTGATTCCAAAATTGCTTGTAAAACAAATGACTTTCTTTGGTATTTATGGGAATTTTTTTATCAAACATCAACTACAAATCCATTATTCAATTGACTATCTACCAATCCACCATTCACCATTTAGCCACCACCTACTCTCCATTGAACCAAAAATAAGAAGAAAAAAAAAAACCTACGCACCATTCAAATGAAGAATAAAATGTCTTTTATTAATTTAAAGAAAATTTTAAAAAAAACTTAATCACCATTCAAATGCCAAGTAAATTGTCCTTCATTAATTTAACAAATTTTGACTTCTAGTTAATTTATTAATTTTCTTCGGAAATTCTTAAATTTTAACTTGTAATATAGTTTTAATATTTTTATGTATTTATTATCTATAGTTTGTATTTATTATGTATTTATTGTAATTATAGTGAAATTAATCTATATTTATTTGTTAAAATAACAAACTGGGGGCAATTAAGTCATTTTTCCTCTTATCCTACGAAATCCATCCTCCAAATCACCAAGCACGATGTGCCATTCCAATTTTGGAAAATAGAAATATAAGACTTTTTTTTGTGATTCCAAAATTGCTTGTAAAACAAATGACTTTCTTCGGTATTTATATGAAATTTTTATCAAACATTCAACTACAAATCCACTACTCAATCACCTATCTACCAATCCACCAACCATTCACCATTTAGCCACCACATACTCTCCATTGAACCAAAAATAAGAAGGAAAAAAAAAAGACCTACGCACCATTCAAATGAAGAATAAAATGTCTTTTATTAATTTAAAGAAAAAAAAAACTTAATCACCATTTAAATGCCAAGTAAATTGTCCTTCATTAATTTTAAAAATCTTGACTTCTAATTAATTTTATTAATTTTCTTCTAAAATTATTAAATTTTAACTTGTAATATAGTTTTAATATTTTTATGTATTTATTATCTATAGTTTGTATTTATTATGTATTTATTGTAATTATAGTGAAATTAATCTATATTTGTTTATTAAAATAGCAAACTGGGGGCAATTAAGTCATTTGTCCTCTTATCCTACGAAATCCATCCTCCAAATCACTCTTCTCAAAATACCATCTAAACACCTCATATACAAATCCACCATTCTTAGGAGGTGGGTCCACCCTCATTATAAATTCACCATTTAATCCGCCCTCATTACAAATCCATCCAAAATCATCCCAACATCCAAACAGAGCGTTAAGGGTTATCAAACATGGTTGTGGGAGGCTGGGAGCCCCATTGGATTGGTAGCCCGAACAAAAATAGGAATCAAAACAAACAAGCACATTCTAAAATCACTATGATAGTTCCAAAAAACCGATCTCTTTTGTGTTGGTAATTTTCATTGAAAAAACACAAACCGGCAACCCTAATAGAAGAGGGTAACAATGTTATTTCCATAACTACAGAGAGCTATCCGTATTTATCCTAAATCACAGTGGAGTTCAGTGTAAAACTCACAGTGGGTTTTTGGTCTCACATCTGTTGCTTGTACTCCATGTCTCCATCTCAAGTAAACAGTGATTGCCAAAGATTTAGATGGGTTTAGAGGCGGCGTTTTACCACTGATGTCATTGTTCTGGATCGTCATTCGTCAACTCGCTGAAATTGAAGCAATGGTATGATTTCAATTAATCGTATTCGTGTTGTGGTTTTACTGATTCAGATCTGATAGTATTCGTTTGTATTCACTTCTATCACTCGTGTTTGATCATCGACTTTTGTGAGACGAAGATGTTTTTTGTTTTGTGCTGGTCGTTTTGTGCCTAAGTTGAAGTCATGTTTGATTGTTTCTTCATAGATATCTGAACGGATAAGTTGAATTGCAATAGGAATGTGGCAATTAATGGTAATTGAGTACCAGTGTTTCCCCAAAGAAGTCACTTGCAGCCGAGGCTTTGTGACTTTGGGGTTTGCTCTCTCTGAAAGTCTTAATGCTTGAAACCTCCTAGTGCTATCAACTCTTATGGCCATCCGTATGGGGCTTTGCCCTGGCTTTAGTCGGACTTGGGGTTGGATTTTAGGGATTAGTTGTTGCGCGGAAGCTGGTCCGGAAGCTTTGGAGTTGTCAAAAAAAGGGGAAGAAAAAGAACTGGCGGAATCCTAGAGCTAATGAAAAAATTAGGTCGAGTGTTGGGCTTGGCTATTCTAGGGTTTTTAGTTCTTGGACTTTGGAGTTGTTTATCTTGAAGTATGCCTGCCCATTGCCCTAAAAGAGAGCAGAGTTTACCTGAATTTATTGCTTTTACTCTTGCAGTAAGGGACATATCCTCATTTTGTTTCATCTAATTTTTGCTAATTTTATCAAATCGACTTGTTCAATTAAGCACATAGTGAACTTTGAGGTATTTCTTTATTTTTGCTACAACCAGTTATGTTCGACCCTTGGGTTGTATGAAAGAAAGATGTTTCGGTTGTATTGATTGTTGTGCCTAACGTGCCTACATAAAACTATAAGTGGGATACAACCAGAAATGTGGCATTTCTGCCAATTGTGCATGGTCATAAAAAATGCCAATTGTACATATAACTATAAATTCGAAGACAATCTCGTTTTTCCGTAAGAAGTCAAAGCCAGGGTATTTTACAGAAAATGGGGTCAACAGTGATAATTGACTATCCCTTGATTTTTAGTTCTTGAACTTTAGTAGTTGATTTTCTTGAATTATGTCTGCCCAGATTGGTTGACAGAGGGAAGAGTTGAGTTTGCTGAATTGTAGTCCTTTATCTTTACATTAAGGGCCACATCCTGACCTCAAGTTCATGTTTTCAATTAATTCTTTTTAATTTGATAATTTTACCAAATTGACTCGTCTAACTAATCACCTAGGGTTTTATGTGGATTGGATGTGTTGGTATGGCTATCTTTTTATCCTCGTTTCACTAACTTCTTTTAGATTCTCGGGTTGTTTAAAATGAAGTTGGTTTATAAGTATTATTGCTTCTACCTGTACTTATGCACCTATGGCATGTCCACATGGACACACATAGGTATTTGGTTATAGTATACGAATAGTAAGCGCATAGAAATATAACAGGGTAAGATAAGTTGCTAAATGCCATATGTAGGTATAGATATGTTGATGTGACAGGTAAGTATAGGTATTGTTTTATCTTCACTTAGATCATATTCGTTTCTTGGGTGGTATGAAATGAAGATGTTATTGGGCCCCCAGGACTGGTTGAGGTGCGTGAAAGTTTGCCCGGATGCCTGAGTTCTAAAATAAATTAAATGAAGATGTTGGGATTTCGTACAGACCATTGTACTCAAGTCAGAGTATAGACTTTTGATGTCTGCGTGTCCAGTGCATATCCACATAGGCACACACATTTGTCCTCCCTCCGTTCCTATTTAATGGTCCTGCTTTGGGATGCCAAGTTTTTAAGGGACATCATAATTAAGGGGACACAATGTTAACTTTCCTATTTTGCCCCTCCAAATTTTTGAAATAGTTTTAGTTGGAATTTAAATTGTTTGGGGTTGTTTCCCAAAAAACAAAAAGCACAACTCCCCAGAATTTAGGCGGTAAACTGATCACATAGGGCCTCCCAATTGAAGTTAAAAGTGGCGGGTTTCCAAAATCTGGTAAAAGGAATGAATTCAAATACTACTGCACTTCAAAAGCTGTCATCCTTAATTGAATTTGAAGGAGGGCAAAAGGGGAATGCTAGATCCATTTCGATTTCGACTTTCTCAATTGGACAATTAAATGGGAACATCCAAAAAAGTAGAGTTGGAACATTAAATAAGAACGGAGGGAGTATATGAATATGTAGAAAATAGTAAAGAAAAGCACATAATTGCGGCTTTTATTATTCTTAGAATCTAGACAATATGTGTTGTCGAAAGAAGTCACAGTCAAAACCCTGGGCCTATTGTAGAAAATGGGTCCACCGTCCACCATGACATTTGACTGAAAATGGGTCCACCGTCCACCGTCCACCATGACAATTGACTATTTCTGTTTTCAAGTTATTGAAGTTCTTCATAGTTGATTTTCTCGAATCCCTTGGCTCCACTACTCCGTAACTGTCTTCCCTCCGCTTGGTGAGGAATGAATGGCATTGCTCTGTAAGCCCATCAAGTCATTAATTATGTCCCAAATTCACTCTAAGCTTATTTTGAAACCGTCTTAGCTATTTGATGTAGCTAAAGAACAAAATTTATGCTATGATGAGAGTGTGTCTAAAGATCAGGGGCTATGTAGGATTTCAAAATTTCTATATATTCCATCAGCCATGCAAGTTTTTTAGTGTGCTCTATTTTGAATGACAAAATAATCGAGCTACAAGTCTCAATCTATACGAAACACACTCCATCTATATGGTACCCATTGCTGTAACAGATAGTGGAGTTGATTATGCTTTTGCCACATTTACCCCTTATAGTTATCATGTTTTATATCTGAACATATATGAGAGTGGTGGTGGAATAAGTTTCCTTATGTAAAGGTGGTTCTGTCTAACGCGTCTTTATTGACAGGCTACTTCGAAGAAAGTGATCACAAGAGAGGAGTGGGAGAAAAAGCTTAATGATGTAAAAATTAGGAAAGAAGATATGAATAGATTGGTGATGAACTTTCTTGTCACCGAGGGTTATGTCGACGCAGCTGAAAAGTTCAGAATGGAATCTGGAACTGAACGTATCCTTTTTCCTCTCCTAATAGCTTCCCTGTCGTTTTATTTGTTATTTCTTATGCGGTTCATTTCACATACAAACTTCTCCTTATAGATAAATAGCAGACATAGATCTTGCAACAATAACCGATCGCATGGCGGTCAAAAAGGCAGTTCAATCAGGGAACGTTGAGGATGCGATTGAAAAAGTTAATGATTTGAACCCTGAGGTAAAGTAATCCCGTTGTTACTCTGTTGTTCTCTTGTCAACGAAATACATGTTTTTATTATTCATAAATGCCTTAATGTGGATATTTTGACTAGTCAATGTGGTTGGAGACTTGGAGTTATGTATTCACTTATTCAAAAGTGGCTGCAATTGTAGTTTTCTTCTATTAGTGCACAACTTAAGATTTTTTGAAAGGATGATGAACAACTTAAGATTTTTTGAACAGGCATCATCTTAAAAAACTTAAGATGATGCCTGTTCAAGTTCAATTCAAACAAAATTGAGCCATGACCTCTTTTATTGTGCTAGGGAGTAGAGAGTCTTTAGAAATGTGGAGTTTCTCCTAACCATCTATATCTTAAATGAAAGGAAACTAGGTTAGTTTACAAATCCTTCTACTTAAGTGACTGTAATGAGGAGACATGAAACTTTATCGTATTGCTTTCATGATTAGATAGTTCAAGAAACACTTTACCAAGTGCCTAAGAGATTAGTCAATTGACTATATGGGTTTATAGGTTAGCTGTTTCAACTTTCAAGAGATCCTAGATATACTTTAGATTAGGGATTATTAATCAGTATTTGGAAGTTACCAACAAAAAAGGAAGATTCCTGTGGGCATGAAAACTCAACTCGTTTCCCCCACAGATTCAGTAGTCCACCTAAGATAGGTGGGATTCTTCTTTTTTCCAGCTAGTTGCTCGGCTGTTTGTTCACGTGACACTTTGGAAATTCATTAGATTTACATACTTTATTGACCCAGTAAATGTGCAGAAATTCAAGGGATATCTGTTATGACATCGTTGAGGAGTTGATCATTGTTTCAGTTATGACCATGGGACCATTCCTAAGCTATAATTGTTTGGGGTAGTTACTGGGTTCTTCTATAGTTATGCTAACCTCCCTGGTCACAGTTTTCAGCTGAATGTCAGTAATGGAAATTGAAAATCTATGATTTTACCCTCTTGCTGTATTCATTGTATCCTATCTTAAAATGAACTGGAGTTTTGTATTATGTATTCATCGTATCCTATCTTAAAATGAACTAGAGTTTTGTATTATGAGATTTCCCTTTGATATGTTAACATTCTATATCAGCTTTTTTGTCAATCTCAAGCACATTGATGGCACCTTAATGAAGGGGAGGCCCCTACTTGTCGTCATAAAAAAATAAAGGGAATGCAATTTGATTCTAGAGATAGCATGGGGTCTCCTAACCTAGTCATATATTGGTTTGATCTTTTCTATTGTCATGGTAGTGTATAGGGCCTTTTTTTTGTACATAGGCAGCATTCCCTTAATGCCCTTTCTTTCTAATAAAATTAATTATGCCAAACCATGCGGGCATGTCCTCTATCTGGATACTTGCTGCATATGTGAATGATACTTCATCTTTGTCTCCTCAAATCATGGGTTTGCGTGTTCTTCTAAATAACTGAGAGGCTACCAGTGCCAACTCATGGGACATTGTTGTGTTGCTTATTCTCTATTTGTTTCTTTCCTTTTAACTTGAGGTATCCTCTGATCAATCTAACAAGGTTCGCATTATAGAAATGATATCAATTAGAGAACAGTTACCAACCACTGTTTTGAGTAACACCAAGGTTCTAAAACTCGCTAGGCACTCGCAGGGTGGCCGGGCACCTTCTAGCTTCTAGGGCCGTGTACTTGGCGCCTAGTTGGGCAATTAGTCGGGCTAGTCGGTCTAGTCGGTGAGGGCCTGAGGGGCCTTCTAGCGCCTAGGCGGCGAGTACTCAGCCTTCCAGACCTTCTTTTAGAACACTGATTAACACAACGGGAATAGAAGGCATATGTTGTGGGTGCCTAAAATGTTAATCTTGAAGATAAGCCGCCACATAATGTACTTTGTGGTATCTACTTACAAATAAGAGTTCATTACTGAGATTTTCCATAGTTAAGTTAATTCAGTTCTATTGATAGATTGGTCAGTAAAAGCTGCTATTAAATAGCTAACTTTGCCTTACTTGATTTTGAATCTGTTTCGTTTGGAAAGTCTTGTTTCTTTTCTGTTCTACATGTCCGTGCTAATGTTCGGTTGCGATGTGGAGTTCTAAATCATTTTGTCTGAAACTTGGAAATCATCCACCTTGTTCACTTCACATTTTCAAAAAAAATTCCAAAAAGATTCTTTCTTCATCTCTCATCTTTCCAATCATTAATCACATTTCTCTCTCTACTCATACCCCTCTCTCCAATCATTATTTTCATTTCTCT
>JAXBDA010008480.1:0-14739 GCA_036023075.1 Gaultheria prostrata | reverse complement strand
ACTACAAAATAGTTACCTATAGGACAAAATTCGGAGGGGATTGAGTAAAAAGTGGTGTGGTATTATAAAACCCCCAAAATAACGATTTTCTCGCTCAAAATGGTGACCTGCTACCGGATTGACCAGTAGCCTTATTTTGTGGTAAGTCTTCCTTTATTGTGTGGTAAGTGTTGCTTTATTGAGTAATAATTTTGTGCCTATATGGTAGTATGTATTTCCTTTGTTCGTGGTAAGTAATTTTGGAGGGAAACCCGCAAAACCACCTCGATTTTTGGTAAAACTACTTGCTTTTTTGGATCCTACGGCTGAGATTCGTTTATTTTACATCCAATGGTCCAAAAAAAGTGGGACACCGGTGCCCCAATACCATTTTGGGGCACCAAAGAAAAGTTCGCTTTTGTTGTGTTACTTTCAAGCATTGGTCCACCTCGCCCATTTGCCAGACATTATTGTTTCCAAATCAGTCTCTCTCTCTCGGCTCGGCTCGGATCTGGATCCTCTCCGGTTTATATTTTGGACTGGGGGAGACAATCTATATCCGAATTGTTCATTGGCATAGGTAATGTTTTGGATTTGTTCATCAACTCTTACCAGTTAGACTTAACTCTGATCGATAAAAGTTGATAAATAAATCTAAACCATTAACTATAGCAAATGGAAGATCTAGATAATGATTGTCTCCTCCAATTTAAAACATGGACCGAGAGGGTCCATTCCTCTCTCCCACACACCTTTTATTTGATGGGCACTTATGTTGTCCTGCAACAAGTTGATCACCACCATACCAAATTGTTTTCCGTTGTCAAAATCTGGTCCCAAAAAAATAGCCAAAGGCTTTCTACCAAGTCGCTATATTTATTGCTAAATTTTGACCGCTCTAATTTCAATGTGAAATTTGACAGCGCGCAGAGTTTGGTTTTGTCGAATAGATATGCTTTTTGATGGACATGGAGTGTAACTGACACAACTCTTAAACTCTATTTTGGAGTGCCAAACCTCCAGTTATAGAATAAGGCCACTCTAACTCGCCTCCAATCTTGGGTTGTAGAATAAAGCCACCCTAACTCAGCCTCTAATTTTGGGTGTTTGACATTGAGACCCGTCTTTGCGAATTCTCCATATATGAAGACTCTTCCAAAATTGGAGATGGATCTTCTTTTATTATAATGCATCGCGTTTTGATCATTACATGTAGGGAGAATGCATACGGAATTGGTATTGTTGAAAAATATCGACAATACCTTTAAAATTGGAGTAATGTTCGATATTATTAACAAATATACAAGATTAATATCATCAATAATTAGAAAAATAAAATATGTTTTGAAAATGAATCATTGAGCATTTGAAAGAGAGAGAGAGAGAGAGAGAAACATCATACAAATACACTTTTTGAATAAACTATAAAAGTTTTGGATATCTAGAAAAGAGAAACGGAGAGAATTGGGTTATAGATGCTCTAAAGAAGCGGTTGAAATGTGGTTAGCATTCAATAAGAAAAAGGATTTATAGATGGGAAAAAATAATGGTTAGAGAGGCTCTTCTATTTGAGCATTTGTGTTTTTTTTTTTTTTAACGAGATCCAAGTGAATTCTCTTTAACATGTCGTATTTTGCCAAATTATAAAGAACAAATAAGTTGAAAATCAATCTTTTTCATTAGTATCTCAGAATTTAGTGTTTTTGAGATACCGTAACGTAGTTTTTCCGACTCGTCGGTCACTACATATTAGTGTGAAGTTTATCTATGGTCTTGGAGGGGCTTAGAGCTGAAGATTTTTTTCCACCCAACTTCATTCCCCATTTTTTTTAATTATTATTTCGGTTAATGATTGAACCTCTATACGTCATGGGTGACATCGTTTGATTTCTTCTGTAACAGCCTTGGGCCTGTGAACACGTACCGACATGCACGGGCCACATGACGCAGAGGTAACTTGTGCAGCTATTTCCCATACTTCTATTTGTGTTTTTATCATATAGAAAGTAAGGCTCTATATAATGTAGGGCTACACGTAATATTTTTAAAATGCTTTTTTTAAGGGTTTCTGGAAAAAATTAGCTCATTTTAACACCGGTAATGACTCGATCGATTCTGCGCCCAATTTACTGACAGGAAATTGGACAAATAATCGATCGAAACCTTACCAATGTTAGAATGAGCTAATTTTTTTTACAAAAGTCCTTAAAAAAATATTTTTAAAATATTGAGCGGTTCCGATCATTTGTGTGTGACCCATTTTGGGTCCCACAAAAGCGGTGTACATTTGGTCATTTGGTGTACACCAAAATGGTATACCCCTAGCATGACTCTATCAGTAATCTTGGATTAATTCACCAATTTTATCCGGTACACGTTTCCATCGAAAATTTAGCAAGAGTAAAAATAATAAAAAAGTAATGATTCATATATGGGATTACCATGAGGACGGGAGGGATCGAATTTCTACTTCATTAAGAATGTGATTCCCAATTAAGTATTTTATCAGAAATCACATTCTCATTCTTGCTTAAAATTATTGTCCTCTAAACGTAGCCTAAATCATGACATTTGCCCATTAAGATACTAGATGAATCTATCCAAGGGAGGACCGAGTACGGGGCACGTTCCCCCACTCAACAAAGTAAAAAAAAAAAACTGATAATGTTCTTACATATTTTTGTTTTGATAATTAATTATGTAAGTATCCCGTGAAATTGCAACATCTATATTATTATTGCAGAATGAGTTTTCGTGAGGAGGGTCGTAAGCTCGAC
Organism: Gaultheria prostrata; assembly: GCA_036023075.1. Taxonomy (NCBI): domain Eukaryota; kingdom Viridiplantae; phylum Streptophyta; class Magnoliopsida; order Ericales; family Ericaceae; genus Gaultheria; species Gaultheria prostrata. The sequence continues at coordinate 11,983 of JAXBDA010008480.1, read as the reverse complement.
AAGTGTCATGAATTTATTGGTTTGTCATATACAAATTTGATTGAAGCATGTAACATTATAAGATTCATCAAAGATTTGTGATAACATCTTATTTAAATTTGAAATCCACAAATCTTGCCCCTTTTTGAATTTCATAGTTGAGAAAATTCATATCTTTCATACTTATTTCCATACATGATTAATTTGAAATTCAAAATTATGTCTGTATATATTTGATATGAATTTAGGCTACTCATTCAAATTCTAAAGCATACACTTCAGGGGGTGGGAGAGAGAGAGATTGAATAACTTTTTTTTCTTTTGAAGGTAAAATTCTTATTATTGATGTTCTTCCACTTTTCTTCTTTTCCCTACCTGAATCATTTGTATTTTTCTTTTCATGTTAAGTTAATGTGCTAAGATTAGTTTCAGGAAATAATTATGAGCATAGCAATTTCTAGTTGCTAAGACCTTTTTTTAATTGATCGAGTATACTACTTAATTTTTTTTTTTGATTTTTTTCACCCATACAAGAATATGTGGAGAGAGACACTGGAGGCAAGATTTATGGCATGAAACTATACTCTGTAAATCAGTTTGTCATTGATCTTTTCTTTTAGTCGTTGTTTTCCTCTAATTGACAATGAGTTTTGTGTGAAGTGAAGTGACTTTTTCGAGATTCTCTTCATAGAGTGCAACCGCCGTATCGCCAGGAGCCGGATTCTAACCCATGGTACATGATTTCTATTTCGAAGGCTAAGCTTTTTCATTTTTTCCTTTTGCCAATTTTCTATTTGGTTAATTTGCTACCATAGGATGGGTTTTGAAGATTCCTCTCATTATATTATTATGAGCATATACATTCATAGTTGCTTCAATCCTTTTTTTAATAGTTGAGAAAATACTAATTATTTGATGGCTATGAGCCGTGTGCAAGCATCTGTGGAGAGTCCCACCAGAGACGAGATTTACAGTGTGGAATCTATTTTCTATCCCATAATGTTATTGATCTTTTCCTTCTTCTTCTTTTTTCCTTTTATCTTTGCAAAGATATAAGGTTCAAAAACTCCTTGAAGGAAGTCCTGTTTTTCTTTATGGTGAATCAATTGAAGACCATGCCTCTCTCATTCATGCGTTATTGTAAATTGTTGTTCGATCTTGGAAAACCCAAAAGAGTTCTTTCTTATCAACAATCATCTGCTTTAGTCTTTTTTATTTGTATATTTGTGATTTTTTGTTGTACAGTGTTTGGTAAGTACATGGCGAATTTCTTTGAGGACACCACAACAGTTGTATTTGTGAATGAAGCACGTCGAAGGAGCAAATAAATGTAATCTCAATTTTCAATAATTGGTGAGATGAATTTTTGATGTTATATTTTGAATTCTATGTTTGAAAATTTGATCTATTTTATTTTATGCACACTAGTACAAAAATGGTTAAAGATGACACACCAATAATTGAAACAATCGAAAATATCAGGTTAGAGTTTTGATGTCAGTCTATCCTAAAAACTGTCATCTTTGCGATATAAGATGACAGTTTAGAATAAAAGTGAAATTATTATCTCTTTCTTTAATGTCAGTTTTTGCTTATAAGTGACATTAAAAGTCTGAACTTATGTAACTGACACAGAAAGTTTGATTTTTTACGACGCTTTATAAGTGTCATTGAAACATATAAGATGACAGTTTCAATGTCTATGATGACAGTTTAATCCAAAACTGACATTACAAGTACTCAGCTTAAAATTTTTCGAAAATATAGTATAAATATTTTTGTTGGTCTTTTTTTGTTAACAACAAGTGTGCTAGATCAGTCGGTATCACACGCGCGCGAGGTACTCAAGGTCTTGAGTTCGAGTCCTGGGGCAAGCAAAAATTTGCTCGCCACACAAGTGCTACGTAGGCGCCACATAAGCGCCACGTGAGCTCCACTGGGCGGCCAAGCGAGAGCCATGTGTTCGAACTAGAATTTTTTATTTTTTATTTGGAATGGAGGATAGATAAGATGACAGTTTAAAATTGTCATCTTTTATTTCAAAGATGACAGGTTTATATTGTCATCTTATATGTTTCAATGACATTTTTTGACTGTCATAACCAATCTAGACTTTTAATGTCAGCTCCAAAGATGACACTTTTAAAAATTAAAACTGTCATCTTTTGTGTTTAATGACACACACTTTGTGGTTGAAAGTATAATTTTTTAGCTAATCATAAAACAGAAAAAACACATCATTTTATTTTATGTCTTCGTGCATAGCACGGGTTCATGCTATAAAAAATGATAGTAGGATTAATTTAGCCAAATATTGTAAGTATAATCCATCATTTTACGTATTTCATAAATCACGTTTATAATTAGGCAATGATTTTGGAAAAAATAATTGCTTGAATCCATGATTAATGCATTTTCAAAACATTGCGTGATTTTATTTGCCTATTTTACCCTAATCACAGTTTTTCATATTATTTTAATCCCTTCTTTATTCAGTTGCCTATATTATACCGTAATACATTTGCAAAAGTACCAGTACTTAGAATTTGAAGTACTGAATTTTCACATTCGTATATTAAAAAAAGTCACTCCTCTAAATTTCCTCTATGATTTGTCATCATCTTTTTCTTTTGTTGTTGCAAGATCATCAACATAAAAGAAATAATTTAATTTGTACATAAAGCAACACCTCTTGAAATAAAAATTAAATTGTAAGCTCTTCATAATAAAAATGATAGTAGGATAACTTAAGCCAAGTATAGTAGGTATAATCCATAATTTCATTAAGTATATTTTGAGGATCCTCTTAGTGTGACAAGTTATTCTAATTTCATTAAGTATAAATATAAACTTGGATTTACTATTATTGATGGAGATCGTAATTTTTAAGCCAAATTAAGGAGTCAAATGGTAAAATGGTTAGCTTAAATTTTTAATTTGCAAGTCAATCGGGCAACGGTTTCTTGAGCTCTCTAGCAGCGACGATGAAGTCGTCAAAAGGCAAATTCAGTGGTGATATTGTGGCGGGAGCACAATCTGATGATCCTCCATCCACCCACCTCCACGAGCAGAGTACTGGGTCAAACATCGGAGCTGAGCGGTTTTTTCGTTTTTTTATAGTTTTTTTATTTATTTTATCAGACCGGTAGTATCCTATGTATGCCTTAGTTTGTGGCAATGGCATATACTTTTCATTTGCTATAAAGAAAAAGTGTAGCTAACATCTGTCAATTCCAATGTATATGTAATAAATTCATTTAGAAAATAACAATTTAGAGGGTAGGAGTAATTGATATAATTTTTATTTTTGTGCTATTTTCTTCTCTTATTTTTAATAAATTAGTACTTGACAATGCCTTTTTAACCAAATGAATACATACACAAAAGATTTATCATATTTCCGACAACTCATCGGTTAATTGTGACTATTTTATTTTATGTTATTCACGATCCTGTGCATAGCACGGGTTCTATGCTAGTACCAATTACAGTAAAGAGTAAAGATATCCATGATTGGTTTGCAATTGTTGGACTACAGATTATTTTTTCTAGTTATGTTAGGTAAAGAAAATTGAAGTTTAGTATATTACCTATTTCGATACAAAAATTATTATTCATGGTAAATATATCCCCACTTCGTCAAAATTCCGAGTCCGCCACTGAATCTACAAGATTCTTATTTTATTCTCTAATTCTGACAAATGAATAATCTAACAAAACACTTAACTTGTTTTGTAAAAGGGTTTCGAGAGGTATCCGTTCTCTTTTTTTAAAATGAGTTGACTTCTACAGATGCTTCGATCGTTGGGCACAATGCTTTCAGAAAACGTTGGGTACAATTCAAAAATAATAATAATCTAAAATCAGCTCAGTAAGCTGTCGTTAAGGTTTAAAAAATATATTAAAAAATGTGAAAAATGTATAAAACTCAACTGTTATGCAATATTTTTATGTTCCAACTTACAGTCATAGAATGTTAGCGAATTGATGGTGATTAACATGTGGATGACAATCTTCCAACTAGATAAATTAATCCATTTTAATAGGTTTCTGACCGTTTACTTCCCTTAATTAATAGAAAAGGAAATTCTCGATCCAGCCATATGGAGCTGGAAGTAAACCTCTTATTCGTGATATGTATCTAAATTATTTAAACTCACACATGCATGCTTACATCATTTTTTATACTAGTCAAAAAAAAATTTGATAAAATTAATCTAGGTTTTGGAAAGTAAAATTCAATATCGAATTTTAGATAATAAAATGTAGGAAAATTCTAAAATCGGCTGTCGTTTAGGTTTAGGTTTAAAAAGTGTATTGAAATGTATGAAAAGTTATAGGAATGTGTGAGGAGAGTGTGTTTGTTTTTTCTTGTTCTTATCTTATTGTCAGCCATGTGGGCTCTAAAGGACCCTAAACTATATATAAAATAAAATAAGGCAATTTGTTGTACATATAAAAAATTATATTTATGATGTTGTCTAGATATATAATTTTAGGTTACTCTCTTGAATTACCAGGATTTAGAAATAAAATCAAACGTCCTTTTAATGTAAATCTAACTTTGAGTATTTTTTTTTTTCGTTTTTTGATTGATGGATAGATACTTCTTTTTTGCTCTCTTTCTTTACTAGAGGAGAAACGTCACAATGAAATTTAATTTTTTCCAAGAAAATCATTGCTATATACTACAGAGATCGATGAGTATTGCAATTCAAAACGATCATAGGCCCGTGAGATTTTAATCTATATTTGAGTTCGATAATTAAGTAGTATAATATTTTGGAAATATTTAACTTTTTTATTTCGATCAGCAAAGATTGTAATATTTCATTGATAACAATAAAACACAAAAATAGAGAGGAGGGAAAAAAAATCTAAAACAGTTGGCAAGAAGCCACCAAAAAAAACAAACAAACAACAAAATCCATATCACCCAGAACAAATTTGAACTTATTTTATGCTCCAGATCATGCCTCCAATTCCTCCTAAAAATAACTCACGCCTAGTGCATAAACGCCACAATATGTATGAAAACGTATGATAGACTAACTGTGAGCAAGGACGTAGCTAGAATTTATAAATATTGGAGTCAAGTAACAAAGACCCCACACGTCGTTGAGATTAGGTACCCGTTTGAAAATAGTAGGAGGCCAATGTTATGGAGTAGTAGTAGACTAGTAGTACTGATAGTGTGGGCAAATGTTATGGAGGACATTTGACTATATTTGTGGGGTCAAATGTGTAAGATATAAATACACATTATGTAAATGGTAAGAAAATTGCTCACTCAACTTTTAGATGTTGCCTTGCACCTTCTACATGGTGAAATATCTAAATCTTCAATAATATTTTCGAATGACTGAAGAGAAAAACAAAAATCTTAAAGTACGTACATTTGTGAATTTTGATGAAAAATGCCAGGCACTCATTTAATTCTAAATATATGTTTACAATCTCTATTGCAAGTAATGTCGGGATTGTCTAATGCGAGTGTTGTGGGTGAAATCACGGTAGAGCTCCTCGAACAGCCTTGAACCTACAACCACAAGACAATGGTTAGTGCCTCTTGGGCCTCTTGCCCAAGGACACTCCGACGGTCAAGTTATAGTTTAGGGAAGGAGAGTGCAAACAATATTTTAGATCTAGGAATGCGTGTGTACCTCTAGGGGTTTTTTCCATCGTACTTATAGATCTCCAAGTACTTGCTCTCCAAGTCTCGTGACGTCATTCGTGACAACCGCGGTCACGTGACCTGTCCACTAACTTGCTGCCACATCGCCCTCCAGATGCCTCTGGAAGGTTCTTGTACCACGCCTTATGGCCTCTGTCACGTGTACCTTTAACCGCCTTTATTGGCTCTCGGGTCGGGTACCAACGCCCGACCCGCAACCACCGTACCCGTGGTTCCTTCTTTGCCGAGCGGATGCTCTTCAGCACTAGTTGTCTTCGGCCATATACTCCTTAAGGATTCTTATGGCGACGTCTTACAGTCTTCGGTATACTTTACCTTCGGCCTCATGGGGCTCTCAGACCTTGAGTGCTGCCCAAGAGCCTTAGGTTCGGTAATGTCACCTACGGCAATATTCACGAGATATCAATCGGTTCATGCGGAACGGTACTGGGCTCTATTGCCCTAAGGCTGGACCTCTATTTTCGGCCCACCACAGCGAGTCCCACCAACAATTGTCAGAGAGGATACAGCTACATTAAATTGTACGTACTAATGTCTAGCATTGCAATTAAATGATTACCAAGATGGTAGAGCAAATGCTAAATCCCTTGAATCTCTTCTCTGGCCTTAATTTCATCAACGTTTGTCTTGTAAATTGGTTATGTGCATTCATACTTCTCACTATGAGATCAACTATTGTGACTGGAAACTTTTTCAAATGAAGAAGTTATCAACTAGAGTATGAGTTGTTCATATAATAAAGTCCAATATTTTGTAACTAATTTTTTCCTGAATGGCAAGAAATAATTTCTCTGTTTTAAATGTACTAATACCTTTATCATTCTCTTTTCATGTCACAATTGTTGAAACCATATAAACAAATAAGGTGGTAGCCAAATTAGTAGGCATCATATACCCCCAGACATGAGATCAAGGGTCAATTCCCTCTAACAACAATTAATCACTAACAACTAAAAAGAGACAGAGTAAAAAACTAGAATTTATAAAAAAATAAAATTCGGGACCCTCTCTCTCTAAAAAACCAAGATATAGCTAGGTCGTTAGGGGAGAAGGCCGCCGCTTCCTTTCCCCCTCCCCCACCCGAACCATCTTACTCCTCCCGTCTCCGGTGTATCCCTCTCTCTGATTTGTGTTTGTTTAAGGGTGATGTGCGGATAGATCTTGCTCCGGCGTTCAAGCTCCGGTGCCCCGGCTCTGGTGATGGCGTGGGGGTTCGTTCCAGTCCGGCTACCCCTTTTCGGTTCAGATTTGGTAGTTGGTGGCGGTTAATAATGGCGAGGTTGGGTTAGGGTTTCTTCTTTTCCATTGTATTGCTTTGTTTTACAGGTTGGTCTTTTCAATCTGACTTTCAATACCGGTTTGGTTTTCCCAGATCCGGTGGGTGGTGATGACGGGTTAATATATAATTTCTCGTTTTTGTCTTTGCTCGCCCTGGTTTTGTTTTCTGTTCGTCGTGGTCTCATGGGATGTCGGCCTTGTTCCCTCGCGGCCAGAGACTGTCGTGTCAGCGAAGTCTTGTCTCGGAGTGTTGTCCGGCACTCCTCCCGTGGCAGCGAAGTTTGTTTTGTTTGACGGCGAATGCTCACTGTTTGGACCGGTGTTAGCTTTTTGAGAATAGAATCAGGAAGAGGTTTTCCTTTGGTTTCTTTGAGTCAGTGAGAAGTGAATCTTTTATGTCTCGTGTTTGGATTCAGGCATTTGTCTGCCCTTCTTTTATTTGTGATGTAGGCTATGGCTATATTTTCCTCTCATTTTATTCGTCGGAAAACTTTGTAAGCGCCGGATGGCTTTATTAGAATATATTCATTATAATTGGATAAAAAAAAAGAATAAAACAATTAATCTTCTTGCATGCCCTTAAAAAAAAAACAAAGAGTCAATTCAGTACATCTCCCCCCGGATCATCGCATCAATAAATTAGTTCAAGAACACTTCTTGAATCATTGTAATCTCTTTCTCGATTAACTAAACGACCCAGTACTTTTAAAGAAAAATTAATTCATGTGATTCTTTCTTCTTCTTCTTCTTTTTTTTTTTTTTTATCAAGATTCAATTGATTTTTTGACGCACCAAATTGTTGCATATACTCCCAATACGGAAGTATTTGTTGCACCTCGAGCATTCATTTGCACCAAATTGCTGTTGTTGTTGTTGTTTTTTTTTTTTTTTTTAAACTTAGATCAAACTAATAATCGTAGTCATTGATTTCATCATGTTTTCTTTCTTAAAAATGAAAAGGAAGTATGATTTGAAAATTAGGTTTGCTACAGACTACCATTTTTACCAATAATTGTGCAAATTCTCCCATTTCGGATTATAGTCTCACATCTCTCTTTTATTTTTATTTTTCCACAGAAACAAGAAGATTATTGAGTAGATAAAGGTTCCGAGGAGCGGAACTCTTGGGAGACAAGATTAAACAGCCATTTAGGGTAGGGATGACAATGGATCGGTTTGGGTATGGTAATAGCAAAACCCAGACCAAACCGACCCTATCGTTGGTCTGGGTTTTGCTATTACCATACTCAAACTCAAAGTATTTATCAATACCCAAATCCAAACCAATATCCGATGGGTATGATTTTTAGTGGACCATAACCAAACCATATGGATTTGGATTTTATCCGAACTGCACCAAACCCGCATTAGTATTCGTTCTATTAATGACCATGTGAAGGAAAAAGATTAGATATTAAAATAATAAAGTAACATGCCATAATATTTTACCATTAAATACCCAAATTCCAACATAATCAAAGAAAATATCTAAATAATAAACTTTTTTTAATGTGTTTAACCCACACCAACGAGAAAACGTCAAAGGAATTTTTTTTTAAAAGTTGGAACCAACAACATGATCTATAAGTAATATTATATGGAGCGGTTTGGATTCGGTTTGGGTTTGGGTATGGGTTTGGCCGAATACTTGCTAAGACCAAACCCAAATCCAAACCCGCCGGGTATCATGTTTCAAAAACCAAACCCGCCCCATAGGTAGGAAAAAATAAAAAAACCCTCCCCGATAGGGTCGAATTGGTTCGAGTATCCATTGGTTTTGGGTGGAATTGCCATCCCTAATTGGGGGACAGCCCCCCCCCCCCAAAAAAAGCTCTACCTTAACACCCAATAAGGCTTTTTTTTGCCAATAAATGGGCTGCCTTATTACAGATTCGTTTAACATGAATAAAATTGCAAAACGAGAAGGAGGGAGCAAGTTGTAAACAATCTGAAATCAATGAGCTACAATCCGAAAATGATTTATCCCGAGAGTTAGGGCCTGCACAATCCAAGTGAAAGAGTTTGTGCAATTGTTGATATAAGTTAGTACATGTCTCTATCTTCTCTCTTTGAAAATAGTAGCCGATTAAATTCTCATGACGGCAAATGAAATGAAATCACTTGTTCGATGATCATAAATGAAATACTCCCTCTGTCCCAAAATGTTTGGCACACATTCACTATTCACACCTCTTGAAAAATCATCTATATTTTCTAAGGTATAATGAATTATATATGCAATATGGGTCTTGTTTAATAGATTTTGCTTAGTTTTATTAAACAAAAAATTTCAAATCGTAAAAAGTAGTTAAATTACAAAATAAAAATGATTTTTTGAGAGGTGTGAATAGTATTTTTGGCCAAATATTTTGGGACAGAGGGAGTAACTTGTTTGATGCTCATAGATTCACATGTATGTATCGAATGGTACCGGAAAAAAATAAAAATTGTGTTTTAAAATTGAACATGGGTAGATGTGGATTGATGTTTAGGGTGTCAGCGGGTGTTCCGTTAACTTGATTTTTTTAATTTTTTGGTTTTTTTATGTGAGAGTTTGAAAAATGTGTTGAATTTTTGTGATTTTTTATGTGATGTATTGTGAGAGAATGACATATCTCAAAAAGCATAAAAAACTGGCTTTTAACTTTTTTAGTTAGTGGAACGGGGTCTTACTATCTTTTATCCTGTTTTCCTCTGGAAAAAGCTTCCATGGCCGTTGCTGTCTTCAAGCGGTGGGTGGGTCCAGCTCGTGTCGTACACCGTTGGATCTCATTTTCGGTAAGGGAAAACCCAAACAACAAAACAACCGAGATGAACCGTCGTCAATCCTCTGTCGTACACCGTTAGGTATCTCTCTCTCTCTCTCTCTCTCTCTCTCTGGGTACGGACGGACGGACGGACCCAAAACAAACAAAAGAAGAAGATCACGTACGTCTGTGGGACGGCGTAATACGTCACTATCAGCTGAGAATACCCAGCCACATGGAAACCCATGTGGTGGCTTGTTTTGGCCGGACCCTTATATTATTTCCTTCCTACCTAAGATTCGTGATCAACAATAAAGACATGCATGGGGTTTGTTCGGTTTGGGTCTCAAGATTCGGTTTCTAAATTATAATTCAATCATCACCTCTATTTCTTTTTCATCATTGTATTTATTTTTAAATATTATTCTCATTTCTCTCTCTATCTCTCTCTAATCATTACAACTAATTTTCAATTATTCTTTTCATTTCTCTCTCTACTCAAAACCCAAAACCCAAAACCCAAATATGAAACTCAAACCGAACAAGGTGGCTATGTACAAAGATGAATCGTCATGTGGTAGAGTTTTTGAATACCCCGCACTGCTTCTCGGGATCGAGTCTCACTCCATCCTCCTCTCTCGTGTAATAGAGTATGAATAACGAATGACAAAAAAAAAAAAAAATGAATTGTCTACACAATACTCATTAAGTGCTCCCGTAGTACCTGAATATTTCAAAAATTAATATCCCCGCTGAGTGTCGAAAATTGATTTTTGCACTTTAAAATTTACCATCCTCTTTTTAAAAGTGGAGTGCAAAAATTAGTTACAAATAAAAATTGATTTTCAAGCTCAATTTTTGAAGTGCAGATAGTAAATTTGAAAGTGCAAAAATCTTTGTCTGACATATAATTTTTGAAAAGAAAAGAATTTTGGAGCATGTGGATTTCCTATTTGATTTTATAGGAAATCTCATAAAATCAAAGGGTTGATAAAATCATTTTGTGTTCTCATTAGATAAGATCACTTGAGTGTGTAAGAGCTTTAAGAATGGTTGATAAAATCATGGGTGAATTTAGCAAATGAGGAAAGATTTTGAGAATCATTGATATAATCAAATGGAAAACAAGGAGGACGAAGGGCCTAGGTATCAAGGTGACTGCGGACACACCCAACTTTTGAGTAATTTACTATATCTGTCCCAAATTACTGGTCCATTACGAAACTACATATTATTTTTTAATTGTTTATATTTTTTTATTGGTAATATTTTTCATGATTTTGAAAGTCTGTATTATAGAGCCAACTGAAATCTATTGAATAAGATTCATATATATATATTTTGAGATCCATATTGAAAAATATAAATAATTAAAAAATAGCACGCATACACATAAAACCCAAGTAATTTGAGACGGAGAGAGTACTATAATAACACCCCTCTAATTAGAAAATTTTAGATTAAATTTTCCGAATACAAAAATAATCTAAAGGTTCCTCAACAAAAAAGTTGGATGATTGCAGTGGATCTGTCCTGAATACCACATCACAAGCCATCTCTAATACATATCGTCTATCATCCTTTTTTTTTTTTTAATGGTTTATCAGATTTTAAAGACTAATTTGCACTTAATTTTTATCTCGTTAACTAGTTCATCCTTAATCTATCTATTGAATCTTTATACTAATCCAAATTGATGTTTACTTAGTCTGATTTGAGAGTCTCCTTGAATATAATTGATGACAGCTATTATGGAGAGCACTCCAGCGAGAAAACCACTAGTATATATATAATATATTATGGATTCAATCAACCATAAATATTACTCCCTCCGTCCTGATTTGTTGGTCCACAAACATATTTTTTCAAGTCCGAAAATGTTTGTCCATTTGCAAAAGTTAAAGGGTAAAATATGGAGATAATACACAAAAAGTGATGGAAAAAAAGTAATGAAAAAAAAATTGAAATCCCAAAAATAGACCAACAAATCCGGGCGGAATGAGTACTACTATAAACTTTTTTTGAATAGTCAAATATTTTAAACTAGTATGATGTAAGACTGCGACAAAAATACAGGATTTGCTTTTTTGGGGGTAAATTGGCTAATAATTTGATGACAACTATCATCATTAATTGTTAATGAAAAAATGAGAAAAGAAGGGGGTGTTTGGCCGCCGGATTTTCTCCTTTTCCCATTCCCCTTTTCTAATTTCGGGTGTTTGGCCGACACCATCCAGAAGCCATTCTCTGAAAACTCATTCTCCAATTTTCACTATCCAGGCAA
>JAXBDA010008479.1:0-14746 GCA_036023075.1 Gaultheria prostrata | reverse complement strand
CGTTTGGAGCGAGTGACCGTCCGGACCCACGTGAGTGCTTCATGAGAATGATGGTGATCCGTTTGGAGCGAGTGACCGTCCGGACCAATGTGAGTGCTTCATGAGAATGATGGTGATCCGTTTGGAGTGAGTGACCGTCCGGACCAACGTGAGTGTTTTATGAGAATAATCGTGATCCGTTCGAAGCGAGTGACCATCCAGACCTACGTGAGTGCTTCATGAGAATGATGGTGATCCGTTTGGAGCGAGTGACCGTCCAGACCAATGTGAGTGCTTTATGAAAATGATCGTGATGAGAATGATTGTGATCCGTTAGGAGTGAGTGACCGTCCGGACTCACGTGAGTGCTTCATGAGAATAATCGTGATCCGTTCGGAGCGAGTGACCGTCCGGACCAACGTGAGTGCTTGTACAAGGTTCGTGGTCAAGGAAGTGTATATGAAAGTGATTGTGACCGTTCGGAGTCACAAAAGTGCGCGTGACTTGTTCAGAGTCACGAAAGTGTATGTGACCATTCAGAGTCACAAAAGTGCTTATGACCGGTTTAGGGTCAAGAAAGTGTTTGTGACTGTGATTGTGACCGTTCGGAGTCACAAGAGTGCGTGTGACTTGTTCGGAGTCACAAAAGAGTATGTGACCGTTCATAGTCACGAAAGTGCTTATGACCGGTTCGGGGCCAAGAAAGTGTATATGAAAGTGATTGTGACCGTTCGGAGTCACAAGAGTGTGCGTGACTTGTTCGGAGTCACAAAAGAGTATGTGACCGTTCATAGTCACGAAAGTGCTTATGACCGGTTCGGGGTCAAGAAAGTGTCTGTGACTGTTCAGAGTCACAAGAGTGCATGCAACTTGCTTAGTGAGGGAACTGAATTCAGACCACGGAGGTCAAATGCCAAGGAAGACTTTGATCACTGCCCAACACCGGATGAAGCAGATTGCAGATGCCCATAGGACTGAGAGGGAGTTCACTGTTGGGGACTGGGTCTATTTGAAGTTACAACCTCACAGACAAGTCACCGTGGCATTTAGAAGGAATGCAAAGCTGGCTCCCAAATTTTTCGGACCCTATCAGGTTGTAAAGAGGGTGGGAGCAGTGGCATACAAATTGGCTTTACCCTCCACTTCGAAAATTCATCCTGTCTTTCATGTTTCCCTCTTAAAGAAGAAGTTGGGCATGGGGGCTGTGGTGCAAACTACCTTACCACTCACAAATGAACAAGGTCATGTCCAGTTGGAACCACTTGCTATTCTTGAGAGGAAGCTGGTTAGGAGGAATAACAGGCCCCACACTCTTGTCTTGGTGCAATGGACTAATTCTGCACCAGAGGATGCTACTTGGGAGAGTTGGTATGACATTCAACAGTGTTTTCTCTCTTTCCAACCTTGAGGACAAGGTTGTTTTGAAGGAGGAGGTAATGATAAGCCTTCGGGGCTTAGTTGTGATTGTAATAAGCTGAGGGATCATTCTGTAATTTTCCTTTTGTAAACCAGTTAGAGTCGGTTAAGAATAAATAGTGGCCTGAGGGCCAGAGGAGGGTTGTGGATTGTTTTGCCTCAATCTCCATTTTTGTTCTCTCTCTCTCTCTCTCTCTCTCTTTCAACTTTCTTCTCTCAACTGTAATCTTTCTCAATTCTTGTAATTGTTCTTCTTCCATCAATAAATAGCCGATAGTTTCCATTTCCGAAATTAGGTTTTACTTTGAGGGTTTATTACATATACATTGAAAGATAATACTTCCTAATCAACAATAGTGAAAAAAAAAAGGATCAAAATAGTAGTGCATGTATACTTCAAAGCCTGTTTGCATTGGCGGCCTACTTTTTGTATTTTATATTTTTGCATTTGGATTTACTTTCAATCTTTCATTTACAAAATTTATTCTACATATATCTTACAAACATTTCACAAACCGTGACACATCCAATACCAAAACTCATGGCTTAGAAAGAACAAGCAATAAAAGTAAATTATTGTTCCACAATGTAAGAAGATTTGAAAAAAAAACATGCTTTTGAAAATAGTACGTACTGTATCACTTATGAATTACTCAACTACACTAACTAGAATGATAGTGTCTGTAATCTCCAATCGATGGGTCCAATTGATGGGGGTATGGGAGCGGGAGGACCAGAAATAGATCAAGAACACTAGTAGAATAAACGACATACATTAATAAATTTGTGTATCTTTACATGAAGAGTGACAAATTAAATAATTCAACCTATTTAATGGAGTAAAACATATCTGTAAAGTAGCTTTTTGTGAAGTGAATGTCCCGATAGTCTTTTGCCCAGACATACCAAGGATGTGAGGCTAGCTTATCTTTTGTTGCTAAAATTTTAGCAGATCCAAATAAAAACAAAAATTAAACAAAGGTCTTCTTGAAAAAAAATTCAGTTTCGAGAAAAGTATATATATTATAAGGTGAAAAATCAAACACCTGTATTCGATCGCTAGAACACTGATATAACTTATGTGGATTAGTTTATTTCCCAGAACATGAATTTATGGTTAGGTAGATCAATGAACTAAAGTTATTTGAGTTGGAACTCGTGTTATGCTAGCTTGTCAAATTAGTTCGACCAATTTGTTAGACAAAATAAATTAAGTTTTTTTTTTTAAGCTCATTCATTCAACTTTCAAATTAAACTTGAATAAGCTAGCTACTATTTAGCTCATTCAAATTATGGTGTTTTAACATATTGAAGCTACTAGAGATTAATTCTATCAAAGCTAGCCCGTTTGCGACAGGAAACAAACCAAACTTGATTCGTTTGGCTCACTTAGTAAATAAATAAAAAATTTCAACCAAGTCAAACAACTCCATTGCTTGCCTGTCTTGGCTCGTTTATTTTATGATACAAAAAGGGGTATTATTGGAGTATTAATCTAGAATTTAAATGCTTCGATTCCTCTTGCCAATAAATTCTTAGGGCTACTGAGGGTTACGTTCAGTCGTTACCTCTAGGGTACCGAAATTAGGTAAGGTGTCCGCAAGCTGGCTTGGACATCCTGTTATCAAAAAAATAAAAATAAAAAAATTATGTAAGTAAGCCAGCTGATTAATTAGCATATATAGTAGCGCTTAAAACTAAGGGAGCTGATTTTGAGGCTCCCTTTTGTGATGCAGATACTCCAAAATTTAATGAAGATACAAAATTACCCTTTTCAAAGTACAAAACTACTGGGGGGCACTCCACCCCAAATTGTCTCCTCATTTACTGAGGCACTCCAAACGGAAAAATGAATCAAAATCTCTCTCCATTAACTGCAAACTTCAAACACCCTCAGAAAGTAAGGATCAACAAAAACATCAGTAGCAGTCCAAACCAGCTTCAAACAAGCAAAAATTAAGGGCGTAGCAACAGGAACCAAAATGAGACTAATGATCCAAAACAACTAATGTTAAATACTAGTGCTAATAAAATGATGTTAAATATCAGCTTCAAACAAATCAACTATTGATCCAAATTAATGAAAAGAAATGGGTCGGTTCTATATGTAAAGCAACAAAGAGATGATTTGTAAAGTACAAGTACAAATGGGTAGTTTTGCCGCATAACACCTACCGCACAACACCCACCCGGATTTTGAAATGCCCATAAAAAAAATGTATTTTATGTTCAATATAAAATTTATTGAATAGATCTCAATTAGTTCTATTATACCAAAGTTTTAAAATCTAAACATATACATTATAGATTGACAGATATGACATTTTAAAAATTGCATTGCAAATCAAACATGACAAATAATTTGGGATAGAGGGAGTATATCATATACCTTTGTTTTGCAACATAACACAATTGTACATTGAAATTGTTCTAGAATAATCCATTAAAATCATATGAATCGTTTTGTTCTATATATTCTTTAGGCTACTAAAACACTCACAACCACCAAGAGAAAGACAAGTCAGGCAGTATGAGTAAGCAACCAAAACATATAAAATCCCTCTTTTCATGATCAAGTTCCAGCTCTAGGTAGGGGAACGATGGTTATTTTTCACTTATGAAAAAATTTGAGAAATTAAAATATAAAATAACTTATTTGTTTAGTCAATCAAACTAAAATTATGAAGATCACAAGAAATGATTATATTCATAATACCTAAAATTAATATTAGAAGAGTAATGGAGTGCCTGAAGAAATTTATGAAACTTGCAAAAGGGTAATTTTGAAAAAAAAAACTGTAGCTTGGAGTGCCTACATCAATTTTTGGAGTGCGATTATTAATTTCCAAAACTAATTTCTGTGTTTATGTATATGGGTAAGTAAGATATGGATATGTGGCCTAAAATTGACCCCTCACCCCCTTAATAATCTATTATTTCCAATGTATCTCAACAAAATTGAAATTGATGTCCTCCTGAAATTATTACTCCAACCAATTCGTACAATCCTCACCACAACCACATCTCTCTCTCTCTCTCACTCTCTCTTGTCAATGTTGTCAAAGTGACATACGGGGTTGTTTAGTTAGTTACTCATTACTTCTATTACTTTCAGTACTTCACCAAATTAAGTAGAAAGGGAAAGAACTGCTACTGCTACATCCCCATATCTACAACACTACTACACAAGATCAACAAAAACAGTCAGACAAAAAGACTCTCTCTCTCTCTCACCAAGTTAAGTAGAAAGGGAAAGAACTACTACTACTACTACATCCCCATATCTACAACACTACTACACAAGATCAACAAAAACAGTCACACAAAAAGACTCTCTCTCTCTCTCTCTCTCAAATTACTAGTTAACATGGCTAATTCCCCTGCAGCGTTCAATATTGTCCGTGCCCAAATTTCCCCATCCGATGAATCAGCAGCTGCCACCACCTCACTACTATTTCCAACGCCAATCCGGCCATCCTCTCGCCGCCGTACTCGCTCTCTCTCCTCTTGTTCATCATCTTCGCCTTCAATCGATGATGATTCCCCCTGCTTATTTGCGCCTACCACCCCTCTTCGTCGGGTCACCGGAATTCCGTTTTCTTGGGAACGACTCCCCGGAGTTCCCAAGAAACAGGTTCCAAAGGAGAAGGATTATTTCCCGTCATTACCATTGCCGCCTGCACGCACTCCGAAGAAGAAATCCAATATTTTCCAAAGAAAGTACTCTGACAAGGATCCGTTTTTCACAGCATTGGTTGAGTGTTCCAAGGATAATAATCCTGACAAAGATTTATACCCAATTGGTAGTAGTACTATTTTCAAGGAATCAACAAGGGTAAATCGAACATCAAGTGGCCGTTTCGGATTTATAAGCGAAAAAGCCTCTTGCAAGAGTAGCTGTGGAGTCTCTGAGTCCATCATTTTCGTTCCCCGGACGGGTTAGTACCAAGGCCGGTGGACGTACGATCTCAGGAATTCTGGCACGACGGCCAAGTCGTATAGATAAGTGGTCATTTTCGATGTTGAAGTTGTACAAAGCTCGGCTTTTAGCCATTCTCCTTGCTTCATTTTCGCTCTTGTTACCAAGTTCTGTGGTATGTTAAGATAACTGTGTTCCTTCCCCAATTTAGTATTGTTTATCTTTAGAGCACTTCTAGGTGAACAAACCCTGAATACACATCTCTTACACACATTTTTTGGTACTCCCTTCATCCGGTTTCCTTGTCCATGTTAGGAAATTCAACCTATTAAAAAAGCATACGTATTGTACTTTTTGAGCTTGAACTTTTCAGAGAATTCCCTTTGCATATAGTTGGATTTGTCAAATCAATTCAAAAAGCTAGGGGCAAAGTTGGAATCTCACAGGATTTTTTTTTTATTTTTTTATTTGATTTGTCAAAATAGACGAACAATTTCAAACACCAAGCTAGCCGATTTGAGTCCCGTCACAAACCCTGCACTGAGGAAAGCCCTTGTGCACTAGGTGAGGCTTGGGGCAACTGTAAGGTTGCTATTTTGTCATTTGAACAGCTAGCCATAGGTTCCCGAAACGAAAACAGCCAATTTGGCAATTTGCATGGGGCAAGACTGTGTACAACCTGCACTAACCACTGTTTGGTTGTTCCAATTACATTTACAGATTTACTGATCGCGATTGGACTGACTATAATAACAAAGGTTTGGGGCCATAAAAGAGAAGGACAATTATTAGCATATTATTTATCGAAGACGTTTTTTTGTGGTCACTAAATATTAGTGTTTTGAGTTTGTTAGGGCTAGGGCTCGTATATTCCATGAGATTTCAATATATTGTTGAGTAATTTAGTCAATAGTCACTTGAAGTGAAGTGAATGTTGAAACAAAAAGATAACGACTTGCAATCATACATGTACTCCCTCCGTCCCCATTTAATAGTCCCTTTTGGGAATTCCAACTTATTTAGGGAACACAATCATTGCATTTTCTAAAACTTACTTTTCTTGCTTTACCCTTCAATCATTTCTTTTTCTACTTTATTAGTACTACAAATTTCAAAATCAAAGGGTAAAAAAGGGAATTCACCACCTATTGTCTCATCTAGTTATGAAATGAGACAATTTTTTTGGGACGTCAAAAAGTGTTAACTGGGACCATAAAATGAGGACGGAGGGAGTACCTCATAAATGTTCTAAAGATATTTTATGTTGGTTAGCTGGGTCTCCTCTTTTCTTTGATTAGGGTGTTTGATGGGGTCAGCTTGTCAATACTTCGACTAATATCGAAGTGACCAATCCCACCGTTATTTAGCAGGGGCCCTACTAAAAATTGAAAAAATTTCTACCCGGACTGACCCTACAAAAGTAAATAGCACTTATAATGTTTCGGACATTAGAACAAGTCCCAAGGTGTTTGGGAGTCCCTAGTTTTTTGCTTTTCACATTCTCACTTTCACATTGTCCACTTTTACTTATTTGACTCCCACCTCCCAAAATGAGTTCCAACAAAATGAGTTATTGGTTTTTGATGGAGAAGAGCAAAATGCAAAAGTAAGGGGATGAGCTTTTTGACTTTTCATTTTTAACTTTTCTTAGTTTTACGAGAAAAAAAAAGACATACGAATGTATTCTTCACATATCTTTCAAACACTACTCATATTGCAAAATGCATTGTTCACATATCTCCCAAACATTCTACATTTTCATATTACATTCTGTAGAGGCCGGACCCAGAGGGGCTCACAAGGTGCACCCCTTCACCGAATGAGGGGTGCAAAAGATGACACCTGCCACCTTGCGACAGAGCCAGCATGGGCCCAACACGGCGGGTCCCGCCACGTATAGGCAGCGCGACATGGAATCGTCCAGTACGGACAAAAACAAGCGCCACAGCAGGACGGCACCCCAATATCGGCGAGTCCGGGAGACCCTAGATGTAGGGCTCTCGGCGGGCTACCATGGAGGTGACCTCTGTTGGGTTAGCGCTCGGATCGGTGGATCCAACAGCTCTCTCTAGGCTGGCCAGCTTGTTTCCCACCGAACGCCTTGTCTGCCAGGCACGGCACCAGGCGTGCCTGACATACTGCATAGAGCATTTATGATGGTAGTCAACCACCAAGCAGGCCTTGCCTGTAGAACCATGTGGCTGACCGGGGAGCACTCCCAAACCAGTTGACCCTCATGTGTATCAGGTGTGATGCAAGCCGAAGCATTGCACCATGACGTCAGCCGAAGCACTGCGTCTATGCAGACATTCTTACCGCACCAAGCGTCACCTGAGGTATGAACGGTGCGGACGAGGCATACAAGGAGCGTGGGGGACACGCCCTCCTCTGCCTATAAATAAGGTCCGCACCTACCTCATAAGAGGGCTCTCTCTCCACATTCAATACCCTCATAACTCTCTCTCTCTAAGTGATCCACTTAAACTTCTTTCCGGTCACTGACTTGACCGTCGGAGTGCCTTCCCGGACAACCATCGTCCGGGCTTGGCACTAACACGGTTGCTCACTTGTGCAGGTCCACTCCTCAAGCCAGCAATTAAGGTTCAAGGAGAGGTCCAACCGGCTCACCACCTTTCCGTACGCACTAGGAAGACTAAAAGGGTTATTCTGGCGAAGTGCCTCCCACATTTGGCGACTCCACTGGGGACAAGAGTAGTCCTCCCCAGCCTCTCTGATCACTTTAGTGGTGGTTCTTCTCCTTCCCAAGTTTCACTCTTCCAAACATTTCCCACAATGATGGACCTTTTTCTTAGCATGGGAACCTTTGATGCTGGTGGCAACTTCGTCCCGCCAGATAGGAACATCCCTACCACATCTTTCCTCACCCCCATTTCTACGCGGCCAGCTGGGGCTCTAACCTATCGTTAACTCTGACGCAGCATGTACAAGCGCCGCCGGAGCTAAAAACCATGTTTTGGTTAGCATGGATGGGGGAGTCAGGTCTGTGCATGACCTTACCACGCCAAATGGAGGGAATGTGACACTTCCTTCTCCCCTTCCACTTACACTGGAAGCTGAAATGACTTAGATGAGAAACGAGATTGCGGCATTAAAGAAGGCCCAAAGCCGACCAGCTCCCTCGAGGTCTGGTGGCCGAACCAGGTCCCGGAGGCCGGCACCAACCGTCGTGACAACCGAGAGCGGGAAGGCCCCAGTGTTCGACGCCTCGGGACAATTATTGAGGTGGATCTCGACGGCAATGCTCATGTCGTCCAGCCGAGTTGATATACTGTCCATGACCATCGACCTCGGAGCAACCTTCTTGCAGGGCGGAGCATCTGTAGGATAGCGCCACGGCGTCAAGCGGCCATACCCCCGACCAAAGAGACCTGCAGGAAGAGCAGGATCCGCAGACCGCATTGGAGTTGAGTAGACGGCTCACCCGAGGGAAAGGCCCTGCGGATGGAGCGAGAAGTGAAAGGCTCGAGGGCAGACGGGAGCGCTCGATGAGCAGAAGGGATGACCACCGTCCCAGCCGGTCGGTGGATCGGGGGGACGGCCGACAGCCGACAGCCTAGCCAGTCAGTGGATCGGCGGGCTGATCGGGACGTCGGTCCTTACAATGGCGCAGAAAGACGCGCACGCTTGGGTGATCGACCCGCCGCCTCGATAGAAAGAGCGAATAACAGGGTGGAAAACGAGGGCCTTCATCCCGGTGGACCTACGGGCTGCGAAACGAAGGCAGGAACATACTCCTTGTCAACACCAAGACTGGAGAAACCAAAACCTATCGCGCTGAGAACGGAGGAAGGGATCCCTCTCCTGAATTGACGAAGCACGAGAGCAACCAACCAAGAGGCTATCCTTCAAGCACAGCAATGTCCAAGCTGAGCATGACCCTCGGCCTGCGAGGGACCCTCCAAAGCGAACGTGTGTGGAATACCGCACGGTTGATCTGAACCGCCCGGGAACAAGCCAGTCCAACACTCGTTTGGACAAGTCTCGGCAATCCCCCGTTTGTGGCTGAAATAGTGGAAGCGATCCCTCCTCCAGGCTTTAGGCTTCCGAAGTTCACTAAGTACGAGCCCAGCACGGATGCCGTCAACCACATGCAGCAGTACCGACAGATCGCTGAGCTCTACAGCTACAGTGAGGAAATCATGTGCAAGACCTTTTCCATGAGCCTCGGAAACGTCGCTCTGCTGTGGTATGGTCAATTGGCCCCTGGCTCAATTGGAAGCTTCGATGAGTTGGAAAATGCGTTCAGGTCTCGGTTTGTAACTAGTAACATACAGCCGAAGATGATTGACGCCCTGATTACGACGAGACCCTAAAGGATTATATTGCTCGATATTGGGAAACCTACAGCCTGATTGAAGAATGAGACCAGAAGATTGCCGCCACTTCTTTTAAGATTGGTCTCGATGATTCATCCAAGCTCTTTAAGGAACTCATGTTGTGCCCGCTGAGGGACATGAAAGACCTCATGTTCACTGTGGATAAATTTCGAGATTACGAGGAGGTGCTCACCAGCAGGGCTTCCAAAGGCTCGGGTGGAAAGAATTCGCCAAAAGAACCTAAGAAGTAGGTGAACAACATTAAGAAGGGAAGAAATGACCAAGGAGGAAAGAATGGTAGCGGAGGTTACCGAGGGAATAATGTCGGAAATAGGAATGAGGGGGGATGGGAAAGACCCCCACGAAACGACAACGATTACATCGGAAAGACCACCGTCTTCACAATGCCAATCTATAAGCTCCTCTCCGAGATTGGGAGGAAGAGGTGGTTCTTATGGCCGGAGGAAACGATGGGATCCTGTTAGGAGTCTGATCCACCTGAGGTCTGCCCGTGTGCGCGTAGGCCCAATCCGTTGGGGAGTATCCACGGAGTCCACCACATCACATGGACTCAATATACATTGAATGATTCATATCCACTTAAAAGGCTAAGCCTTGTAAGTGGTGAGTCATCCAATTGTATATTAAGGTCCAACATTTTTTCTATTTATCCGATGTGGGACTTGTCATTCACACATGTTCTCAACAATCTCCCCCTCATGTGTGAACCATGCATTGGGCCTAGCTCCCCCTCGATCTAACCCACTTGACTCCCCCTTAATTCTTGATCTATCTCTCTCCAACACCGTGTCCTAATCCGGGCTTATTTACCGCATCCACTCCATCGAGAGCCACCATACTCCACGAGAGCCACCTTGCTTGCCAGCCAGGTGCCGCACGCACTAGAAATTTTTCTTGCTTTATCGAGAGTACCCACTCCACCGAGAGCCACCTTGCTACCGACCACCTGCCGCATGCACCAGGAATTTTCTTGCTTCATCGGGAGTTACAATGGATTTTCATTCGCGCTCCTCCGAGAGTCTCCGTGCAAGCCCACAACCACCGATGCCTATAGGAGAGTCTGCCCATAGATCGTCAGCCATCGGCTCTGATACCACTTGTTAGGAGCTAATCCACCTGGGGTCTGCCCGTGTGCGCGTAGGCCCAATCCGTTGGGGAGTATCCACGGAGTCCACCACATCACATGGACTCAATGTACATTGAATGACTCATATCCACTTAAAAGGCTAAGCCTTGTAAGTGGTGAGCCACCCAATTGTATATTAAGGTCCAACATTTTTTCTATTTATCCGATGTGGGACTTGTCATTCACACGTTCTCAACAGATCCGACCCGACCTAAATGGGAAAATGCACCTACCATAATGAGTTCGGTAACTATATGATGGGGTGTCGACCGTTCAAAGCTCATCTGGAATGGCTAGTCGCCGCGGGGCACTTGGAAGAATGGATCGACAGTACTAGGACCGCGGCCCACCCAGGAGGGCCGAACCCTCAACAACAGCAGCCGCCGCCACCGCTGGGCTCGCAGCCGCAAGGGGCGCCTAGAGGGAACGACGGTGTGGTGGATGTCATCTACGGTCCCGTGCGGAGCTCCAGAAAATTAAGGCGGCAATGCAAGTGCTCTCGGTTGGGCAAGCTCCAAAACGGAAATATCAAGAGCCGGTGGAGCCCTGGGTGATCACGTTCACTGAACAAGACCTGGAGGGCATTCAGCAGCCGCACGATGATGCACTTGTTATCGAAATCGAGATTGGTCATCACACCGTTCGGAGAATATTAGTTGACCAGGGGAACTCAGCTGATGTCCTTTATTATTCGGCCTTCAAGGCCATAGGGCGGACGAAAGAAGAGTTGAAGCCAGTCGAGGTCCCCCTCATCGGATTCGCCGGGACCCCGGTCTGGCCCCTTTGCACTATCGTCCTTCCAATTTGGGCAGGCACGGTTCGTCTAGAAATCGAGTTCACAGTGGTAAGTACACAGAGCCCGTACAATGCAATCCTAGGCAGAGAGTGGCTCCATGAAATGAAGGCGATTGCTTCCACTCTCCACCAGTGCGTACGTTTCATAGGCACATCGGGGCGGCAAGAAACCATCAGGGGCAATCAGATGGCCTCTAAAAAGTGTTTCGTCAATGTCGTTCGAATGAAGGAAATAAAGGAAAGTCGGATGCCTAAACAAGTGCAATGGATTGAGGCCCCCGAGTCCAATCCCGCGCTCGATGATGTCGGTGCTAAGGCCGAAGACAAATCGGTCGAAGATCTGATCAAGGTGCCAATCAATGAGGATGGGAGCAGATATTTCATGGTGGGGTCGAAGCTCCCAAATGACGAGCGCAATGAGTTGGTGGCCTTCCTCAAGGACAACATTGAGGTGTTTGCATGGACCCCATACGAAATGTCGGGCGTTGACCCGAACTTCATCACCCATGCCCTCAATGTTGACCCGGCTAGGAAACCGGTGGTATAGAAACCAAGGAAGTCCTCGGCGATCCATGCCGACGCTGTGATCGAAGAAGTCAGGCGCCTCATCGAGGCGGAAGCAATCCGAGAAGTTGTGTATCCGACCTGGCTGGCCAACACCGTGGTGGTGAAGAAGAAGAAAGGAAAAGCGCTAGTTTGCGTCGATTACACCAATTTGAATGACGCTTGCCCAAAGGATTGCTTCCCACTGCCGAGAATAGATCAACTTATAGACGCCACGGCCGGCCACGCCAGACTGAGTTTCATGGATGCGTACCGAGGGTACCATCAGATATCGATGGCCTTGATGGACCAAGAAAAGATGGCCTTCGTCACGCCGAGGGGAACTTACTGCTACGAGGT
Source organism: Gaultheria prostrata (assembly GCA_036023075.1). Classification (NCBI taxonomy): domain Eukaryota; kingdom Viridiplantae; phylum Streptophyta; class Magnoliopsida; order Ericales; family Ericaceae; genus Gaultheria; species Gaultheria prostrata. Next base: position 2,250 of record JAXBDA010008479.1, on the reverse strand, counting down.
CATGCCCTTCGGCCTGAAGAACGCCGGAGCCACTTACCAAAGGATGGTCTCGAAGATGTTTGTGAAACAGCTCAGCGATATCATGGAGGTGTATATCGATGATATGGTGGTCAAAAGCAGGTTCGCCGAAGACCACTTGAGCCATCTCGGAAAAGTTTTTGAGATACTTAAGTTGCACAAGCTGAAACTGAGTGCTGAGAAGGGCGCCTTCGGAGTAGGCTCCGGGAAGTTCTTGGGCTATCTCGTCACTCAGTGAGGAATCGAGGTGGACCCTAACCAGATTACGGCGATCCAAAATCTTCAAGCCCCGACAACGATCAAAGAAGTTCAGATGCTCACGGGCATGGCAACGACCTTTATCCGCTTTAGCAGCAAGTCCTCGGATGTCTGTCACCCCTTCTTCCAATCGATCAAGACGAGAAAAAGAGCCTTCAAATGGACAGCAGAGTGCTACGTCGCACTGGTTGAACTAAAGAAATACATGTCAAGGGCTCCCTTACTCATCACACCAAGGGAAGACGATGACCTTTATCTCTACCTCGTTGTCTCGGATCATGTCGTCAGCTCGGCGTTGGTCAAGCAGGAAGGAATCGACCAGCAGCCCATTTATTACTCGAGCAAGACGATGCTACCTGCCAAAACAAGATATTTGCCAATTGAAAAGCTCGCCCTTGCCCTGATCACGGCAAAAAGAAAGTTGCTGCCCTATTTTCAATGTCACAGAATCATCGTGATCACCGAGTATCCAATCCGGGCCATCCTAAAAAAGGTTGATCTTTCGGACAGGATATACAGGTGGTCACTAGAATTGGCAGACTTTGATGTCCAGTACGAACCCCGAACGGCTATCAAAGGCCAAGCCTTGGCCGATTTCATTGTCGAGCTCGTACAACACCTGAAGGCCCAGCTAGAAGAGGCAGGCGAGGAAGCCGCCAGGAAAGGACCCAACCCAAACACCGCCCCCCCCCCCCCGGACATGCAGACTTTGTACTAAAGAGATCTCCCCTCGTATCGCAAAAATTTACTCGGGGATTCATGGCGTATGCATGTTGATGGCGCCTCCAACAGCCAAGGAGCGCGCGCAGGGATAGTGTTAATCTCTTCCGAAGGAACTTTGCACGAGTACGCCATGAGCATTGGTTTTCCAGCAACTAACAATGAGGCTGAGTACAAAGCCCTAATCGTAGGACTACGCCTCGCCAAAGCGCTCGGCGTTGACGACGTCCACGTTTTCAGTGACTCGATGCTGATAATCAACCACCTGAACAGCGAATATGGATTTGGCGACCCTCGGATGCTCAAATACATCAGCCACGTCCATCTCCTCCAAAAACGATTTCAAAAGGATTGCCTTCCAGCACATTGGAAGGGAGCACAACGCTCACGCAAACGCTCGGCATGCTCCGAAGTTGAGGGCACCCGGACAGTCATCCTTGGCGATATTCCCTCTCCCTTCTATGTGCTTCCCGAAGAGAAGAGCCCGGGGCGATTGGTGGAGACTCGGTGAAAGATCCCACATTGCGACCGCCAAATGATCAAAGCCCCTTTGCCACTCTCCCTCTGCCCTGTGGCCTCAAAGTTGGATGATCGGCATCAAAATGGCGATGTCGCCTAGGCCCAACCCGAGGCACGGGAGCCCTTTTCCTCTTCATCCAACTTGTGTGGCTCGGGTCATAGCCGAGCAACTCGGGCGCATCCCTGTACCGAACGTCAAACAGAGCATCGATAACATCATCGTCAGCATGCTCCACTAGCCTCGCAGTGACATCGACACAAACTGGACAAGGGTAAAAACTTTCGTGAGTATCCAAGACATGGCGAAAAGAAAAACGACAAGTTCTACCCTAGGGCAAATGGAACGACAAACGATTGACTAACCTGGTTCCCCGAGATGACGACGAACTCGTGCACCCATCTCTCGGCGTCCGGCATCTTGTCAATTAGATACGGGTACTCTGGCCGAACGAAGAAATAATACCGGCCGCGCGCCGAACTCCTGGAGATGGTGTACACGGCAAACAGATCGTGGATCAAGAATGGAATGTCATGAGCCTCCCTTAGCTTGGCTACTGAACAGACAATGCGATACACATTCTCCGCGACCTGATGAGGGGCTAACTCGTTGTTGACGGTCCGCGGAAAGTGCGCCCCGATTCGATTGATTTTTCAAAAGATTCGTTTTTAGAGTCGCCACCCGGATTTGAGGTCCGAATCTGAGAAACCGATTTAAAATATGACTCGTATGCCCAA
>JAXBDA010008478.1:0-14747 GCA_036023075.1 Gaultheria prostrata | reverse complement strand
CCCAAGATTGAGGTACGTCCACGGGCGAGGAGAGAGAGAGTTCACTAACAAAGGTGAAGAAGAGATACAAAGAGCCGGCTATGTTCCGTAACTCTAGAGAGACCAAGAAAATCAGAAGTTGCTCAAATGATACAAAACCCTAAAGGTCCTGTTGCTATTTATAAGAAGTTACAGAAACCCTAATCCGAGTAGGAATCCAACTGGAGGTAGTCTCCTGGTAGCGCTACACCTAAAATGGTGTAGCGCTCGTGGTCCTTCTGGACAAAACTTCACTTAGCCAAATTTCAAGGCATTCTCAACAAAAGGATGCTGATGATTAAAATCATAAATACGTATACAACAGCGGGTTCAAATTAATGCAATATACTAGGTAAGAAAAAAAGGAAGTCAGCAAATGCTTCCTGTATATCGTGTATGAAACTGCAAACAAATGGGCCAGTGAGGGAAAAAGTACGAACTATGCATGCTATCAGGGCTAACGAGCCTCATGAGGAACCAATGATCAAACAATGGATAAGAGAAGTAAAAATGACCGCGAATAGTGTGAAAATGGGCGATTTCAAGCGGGTTGAATCGCGGGGTGGAGAGAGACTGGAAGTAGGGGAAACTATTGATGGGGCTTCTGGACTGAGAGCTGCAGGAGCCACTGGACTCGATTCGGGTGGGGATAAGGTAGTCGAGTTTTCAACATCATAACCTGGGAGAGGAAATATCATCATCATGCTCATCATCATCATCATCATCAGAGAGAGAGAGAGAGAGACCATTTCAAACTACAATCAATGTTCAGAGAAATGTACTCACAATTAGATGCCTCCCAGCCCAGAACCATATTTTCACGATTAAACACTATACTGTAGCCAGTCATGAAGTTTTCTGGGAAAGATTAAATACATATTAGCGGTTTTAGGAACAAATCTCAAAGCAAATTTGAACTCATATTGACACAACATTAAAGTTGGCAAAGCAAATCAAGAAAATTCTCTGAAAAACCATAACATGGGGAAGGTTCTTATCTTTTTTTTTTATCGGCAAAAGAAAACATTTTATTATGGGGGAAGGGGATCCAACCAAAAGTTGGAAGGTTCTTATCGTTTCATCAGTGTTAGACTGTTAATGACTTGCTTATATGGCAGCCTGGCAGGAATCTAAATCACAGCCGTGCAGCTGTTCTTAAACTATCAATAGAGAGGTTTTTATTGCTGTATTAGTCGGCCAATAGGCCACAATGTGACATACTACAGTATTGGAGGAACTTAGCAAATATAGCTGTATCGCCGCCCAAAATTAAAGAAACGGGAGGACAATCTGCAAATAACTTTGGTAAGCTTCAACGAGTTATAGAAATTTTATCAGTACAGTAAACACTTCTCTTGCGTGAAAACGATGTCAAAATAAATCTTCTTTCATTATTAGATGTAAATGTGACTGTTGCAATCACGTATACAAATCATATTATGCTTTTCTACCAGAGTTTCAAAGTCAAGGCAAGAAAAGAAAAAAGTTAGGCATGTGTTTATACCCAAAAATGGCATTTTTCCTTAAAGATAAGAGTCCAGTAGGTTTTTCTCTATGGCCCCAGTGGAGTTGGTTTTATGGCCCAAATGGAGCAGTTGGTTAGGCCCATAATTAGTGGGGCCCTAATTTTATGGTATATGGATTACAAAGTAATCGTTTTTGATAAGAAGGGCGGCCATTTGACTGAGTCCAAATGGCCACATTACTCATATGATCGTGATTAACCGCTACAGCAACTGCCAAGTAAAGAATGGATTTGAAGCGTGGGACACTTGGCAACATTGCAAGATGGTTTTTTCATCTATAAATACCCCATTTGAAGATGGAAAAGGGGTTCCAACACCAACAGGCCCAGTGCTTATCTATCTTTACATTTGAAGTAAATTTCTTTCAATTTCACTCCATCCATTGAGTTTTAACTAACCTTAGCCTAGTTTATCCCTTTTTTTTTTTTCCCGTCCAGTCCATTTACATTTCCAGCAAATGTAGCTTTAAACTTCCTTGTCCTTTTTTATTTCCTTGTACTCCATTCAACTTTTTAAATCCGATTTAAAGAAGTTGATTTTATCTTAATTCTTCATTTTTCTCACACGGTTGGGAAATTATTAAGTCCTCACACCGAGGCAAACCAAAAACCTCTAAACCAAATCGAGGCACCGCTCCTATTCACATGTTGGACGTCGACAAATCTTGGCATGCCCGCACTTACTGCTCATGCCTTCGGTTATTTTAAAAAACAGGAGAGACAGCATGCTAAATTTTATGCACAGGAGATGAACATAGATATATTGAATATTGTGTAAGAAGATACTTACGTCCAATGATATTTATATCATAGCTTTTGACAAGGGCCAAGCAATATACATCCCCTCCATTCTGAGAATCATGAGAACACACTTCAGAGCATTACAAGACAAAAGAAAAAAGGAAAAAAACAAAAGCATGTCTGTTTTACTCCATCTAGCAAACCTTACCTGAAGAGAGACTATTACTATGGGAGCAATGACAGAGAATTGGTCTCCACCTTTCATAGTAAGATTCACTAGGGGAAGCTCAATGCTCCTCTGATTTGCACTGAGCACAAGAAAGATTAAGTCAGTCATTGACGTTTCGAAAGAAGATTCACACTAATATAGTCAGTAGTTGAGTTTCCAGGGGAACTGACCTTATATCATAGCAATACTCAAAAGGGATCTGAGAATCATTAAAAGAATGCCGTGTCTCTTTGACCTGGGAATTGAACTGCAAGATAGCAAAACTTAGTTACACTCGTCAAGAAACATCATCTTTAGAGCTGATTAGTCATTTCTTGTTACTCTTACCGTTTCGGATATAATTGTGTAAGCTGGGTCAATTAAATTTGTGAAAGAGGTACCCGAGTCGAAGATTGCACTGAAACTGATATCAGTGACATTATTTCCTACGCTAACTTGTGTCACGGTAACATTGTAAGTTGGACTGGTAAGAAGTTTAAAAAAACAGAAGAAAAGGAAGTTAGTATTACAAATAAGACAGTTACGAGATGTGCCAAATTTGAGAGATTTCCATCATGATTGGCAAATACAAATTGATCACTTACTTTGATTGCACAACATTGAAAGGTGTTTGTCCTTGTCCTGAGCTTCCTGTATCTCCGAAATTCATTCTTCCATATCCGTCAGTTCCAAAACACATGGAAAAAGAATTCGCGGTGAGCCCATTACTCGCCAAAACGCTGGGAACAGAAATGTCACTCATACCAAGGCCAAATACACCATTGGGAGCCAAACCCTCCAAAAATGCACCAGTCTCAACTATGCCACAGCTGCAAAGAAATAATAAAAAATTCTTAGAGACGCAATAGAAAACAAAAAGGACAAAAAAGACATCAGCACATGGCAGTAAGGAGACAAGAAAACCCTAGAGGAAAAAATGCAGAAGTGGTAGAAGGCCATCAGTGACGGAAAGACAAAAAGAAGGGATTGGTGGTAGCGGTGAGTTGGTGGGGGGCCTTGGGGACTCTAGAAAGGTTTTGCCCAAGGTTCCAAAACTATTTTTGCTATATCGGATACAATTTACATCCACCCACAAAAATCATTGTTCTAAATGGGCATAATTTCATCCACCACTATATTGTTTGCTTTATATTGGCAATTTGGCATACAGCTTAACTCTGACCATTGGTACAACTATGTCAACCAAGTTGAAGCCGGTAAAAGTCTTTTAGAAAAAAGAAGAAAGATACTACCTACCCCAATGGAACTTGTGCATCAACAACTTTTAATTGACTGTTGTCTGTAGTTAAGTGCAAGATATCTTCTACCAAGAGCCCAGTAGATGAAGTATCATTTGAAAGATATTCAATTTGATAAACACAAGTATTACGTGTCGAAGAGCATTTGCTTGGTTGTTCACAAAAGGTACTGTTGCAGGAAACTGCCTCGCTTGTTGATGATGTATTGGGGCTGTACATGTTAAACTCTACCACCTGTTTCACAAAGAGAATTTAGGAATAACAATCAGCGATCCAAGTTTTCCAAAAAGGGATGATTAGTGCAAAAGGTGCACAATGCGCAGAGATCTTTCGGAATCCAAAGTAATCAGGTATTTTCCGCGAAATCTTGCAAGTGCTAAACAAAAGAAGAGTGAGAAGATTGATGGCAGTTCGAATTGTGCATGAACTAAACTTGACTAGAGTCTTGAGGAAAACTGAAAAAAAAAAAAACCAAAGAAAGAAAAAAGAAACATACTTGTCCTGATGCGTTGAAGTTTTTAAGACAACTTGTACATTCACATGGTAACCAAAAGAGATCACTTCCGGTGTCAAGTGCCACAAGAAACCATAAGCCTGGCGACCCCACGGTAACATTTGCATAGTACAAACTGAACCCCAAAGGAAAAATTAAAACAAATTGTAGTCAGCAACAAAGGAAAATTCCAACAAGGAATTCACAATCACCAAACTGGCATTTTGAATCACATAAGCAGAATTTGACTAGAATGCATATATTATTTCGTTTTCAGAAATGTAGAAGGGAGACCCAATAATAGTGAGATCCTAGTGCACTGGATAGTGGATAGCCCTTTTTTAACGGACGGCGAAATTAAGAATCTAGTAAAAGACGAAGAACTCCTAATTAAGTCATAATTAATCCATTTAGAGAAGAAAAACTGAAAGTTAAGCTTAATTAATAAAGTAAAAGAACTCTCTCGCATTTCTTTTCCTACGTATCCGAATTTCATTAGTTTATCATCTATCATAATGAAACTTCTTTGCCGATAAAAAAAAAAAAATCAACTAAAAAAAGAAAGGAAAAGAAGATTAAAAAAATTCTCTCCGTGTTTGGTTTAGAAAAAATTGAGAAGAAAATAGGGAAACAAAGTTTCGAAGAAAGTGAACAGAATTTCCTTGCACTTTCCTTCACAACAATTTTCTCTTCCTTTCCGCATGTTCCAAACAGGCCAGAACTCCTTAAAATTAAGAATCAAGTAAAAAAAGAAGAATTCAAAATGAAGTCATAACAAATCAAGTAAAAGACTAAGGAGAGCCCATACTATCCAAATGAAGGGATATTGTAAGTCTCGTTGCCGCCAGAAAAAGTGAGGGGAGTGGGAGCGGCGGCGGTGGTGGTGGCAGCAAGGTGGCGTCCACGGAGGAGGTGGTCATGGTGGGCCATGGCAACGTAGTATTGGACACTCCCTTTCTCAGGCAATCCATCTAGGTCAAGTACCCCCTTCACTGTATCAGAATACCTATGGTGTACATCAAATCCAAACGTACCGAATCCTTCACAGCAGCTGTAGTGAAAACCCCAAACTACTGTCAACAGTAGCAAAATCGAAGCACAATTACAAGAAAAATCCATCACAATCGGCCTCCAAGTATAGAGAGAACTGACCAATGAATCAATTAAAACCAGAGGTGTATGAGATGAATTGTCAAATGAATCAAATGTGTGTTGTATATATAAGGGGAGAGAGGAGGTTGAATTTTAATTGTTGACGCGTTCGAATTAACCTGTGAGTGCGTGCAGGTCTATTGCAAATGCAGCCGGCCGAGATAAAATGAAAGAAAATCCCAGTTAAATTCCGCAACAGGACTGCTTCATAAACTGCCTGCGTAATCAACCGATAATGCTCCTACCTCAGCTATTTGACTATTTGTTTTCCCTTTCAGTTGTAGAGAGTTGCAGAGACCGAGTCACAGTTCAGCACAGGAGAGCAGCTAATTAAATTCAATAATGCTACGTAATAATCAATTAAGAGGACTTTCCAAAAAAAAAATTCAATTAAGAGGCTATGAGTAAAAAAACTCGAAATCTCTCTCTCTCTCTCTCTCTCTCTCTCTCTCTCAACACCACCACTCTCTCTCCACCCCTCTCCACCTCTAATAGCTAATAGCTAAGGTAATCTGTTGAAATGTATGAATTGATTCGCGAAATACCTCGTCGTAACCGGCAACATGATTTTTTCCTTAATTGATCACAAAATACCTCATCAATTATGAGGTCACAAAATCGATCGGTGTAATCGTCTATGCCATGCAAACTGAAAGACCTGAACCAGAGCTTGACCCGGCGTCATATCCGGGAAAAGATCGAGCTCCGAGAGTCTTCAAGGCCTGTTTTCGATGGAAGCTGGTCCAAGGGTTTTCGACGACGACGATGAAGAAGCATCTGAAAGTCCTCTGATACACCATGCCAAGGGGCAAACCGTAAAAGTAGAAGATCAAAAAAACGTTCAATGCAGAAACCCAAATAATCAAAGTAAATTAGTACTATGTAATGTTTTCTTTTATTTCTAGTATTTTCATTTGGCGGGAATTGCTGTTTGTGGTTGTGTTATACATGGTCGGCTTTTGAAATTCTCGCAGCCTCGCAGGGTGTTCAAAAATTCTACGGTCGCGAGGGTATTCAAAAATTCTACTATGGTCCTTTAGAAATCATAACTATACATAAATAATAAAAATTCTACTAATATAAAAAATGTCACCGAAAAAACAATAAAATATTTAGCATATTACAATTGCCGATAACTTTTCAGTCCTTGGATTGGGCGAAAAGTTTTTTCACTCTTAATCTGATTGTTGCGGTTCTTGTTTTTACGTTAATTTCAATACTATTGGAGTACAATACCCTTACATTTCAATTCTATCATGAAATTCAATTACCCTTCAAAACTCTTGAAAACGTTCAATGCAGACGTGCGAAGATTGTTGTTTACCTATGGATGTGAGTCATTGTTTACTTTGCATCAATCACTATTATAAATACTGACCAAAATGGATTAGAAAATAAAACAGAGCCGATGGAGACCCAAAATACTATGCCAAATGAATCAAAATACTATGCCAAATGAATCAATTAAACCGAATTGTAGGAGATGAATTGTCAATTAAATCAAATGTATAAATGTGTTTATATATAGTAGGAGGGAGCTAGAAAGTCGCCGGCTCAGAGAAAACGAAAGAGCCAAGACGGTGGAGAAAATCAAGATGTGTGGGGACCACTTTTTGTTTTGAAAATCAGAAAGTCTTCGAACACAACTTTAGATACCATTTTATTTTTAGCCATTCGATATATGCAGGCTAACGTGCACCGAAGGCTTGTGTCCTAGTGTTTTAAATTTGTGTTACTAAAATTGTTCCTAGAAATAATATTTGGAAATCTATACCCCTAGACACAGATATCCGGACATAAATTTTGAATGCAAATGTGTCTCGAACCCTCTGATGCACGTGCTTCCAAGATGATCACGTGAAATCCTACCTACATTGAGCGGCTACAGAATGACCATGGGAACACATTTGTATGCCGATGTGTTTGCACATGGCCCCTACTTGATCACAAGAAACTCATGTACTCCTACATCAAACGGCTACGAACAACTACGAAACAATTCAGGAAACACATTTGTATTCGGATTTGTCTCGGACAAGTGCAATTCTTTGTTCACCCTCTCTCCTATTGGCTCAGAGGACATAATGGGACCACTCTTAACCCAACCTAACCCAAGTTAGTTTTACCTTCTATTCTCTCTCTCCTAAAAAAAAGAACGTTTTATTTTTCTGTAATGAAGGGACGCTTTATTTTTTTCCAGCATAAAAAATATCTTTTAACCTTGCATTCATAATTATACATTCGATCCACCAACAAAATCTCTCTTTTTTTTTTTGTCCAAATAAATGCTTACCATAATCACCGGCGACGCCATACATTAAAAATTATCTACATATGGAGTATATTGAATAAAATTTCTCATAAAAAAGAGATAAGTATGTCTTCCTTTCCTGAACGAATTGTATGATACTCTCTTTTGAATGAAGGATTGGATTAAATGTAAACTTTGTGTAGCATTTGAGTTGCAAATAAGTAGTATTTTTGTTAATAGCATGACATCAACGTATATGTCTTTTGTTTTAGATAAATTTTAGATAGGACAGAGAAAATAGACGATAAAACTAACTTGGGTTAGGGTGGATTGGATTAAGAGTAGCGGTCCCATTATCTCCTCTTAGCCAATAGGAGCGAGAGGGAGTGAACAAAACTGCGCTCGGCTCGGACACATTTCTCGAAAGCATTTTCCAATTGAAATTGTGGAAAGGGGAAATAGCGTTGGGTGTTGTAGAGGGTAGTGCGCGTCTGGACCGCTAAAGGCTGGACGGGTTCCTTTTGCAGTGAGCATCTTTGCTATGGCATTTTGTAACTACTTTTTGATACCTGGAATGGAGTTTGCCCAATCAATGAGGACAGTTAAGTTAGTTGGATCCAACCAATACGTAAGCATATACTCCAATGTGTGTTAATATTTTATATCTTTATATATGTACAGGTGGAGAAAGGAGATTGAATTTAAGAGAGAGAGAGAGAGAGAGCGGGGAATCTATGGCGCGTTCAAACCTTTGAGTGTGTGTGGAACTAGGGTTGCTGAGACCACCTTCGACTTCTTCAGTGGGGGCAAAAGTCGCAGGCTCACGTGCACTGAACGGTTCTTGATACAATTCTGTTCTAAAATCGTGCTCCTATAATTGCTCTTTTTCACACTCCCAAACCCCTATGTCCTTTTGTATAGTTTCAATTGTCTTTTCACTTCCAAATGCAAAAACCATGATCAAAATAAGGTTACCACTAGGAACATGAGATGAATCTTGGGCTAGCTCCCTATTTAATACAACCCTTTTGCCTCAACTAAAGGAGACGCCACAAATAAATGAGCAAATAAATAAGGACATCCAGGTCAAACATTGAAACTATGCCAACCCCAAAAGAAGATCAATGGAAAAGCAGAGCTGTATCTTATATATGAGAAACAATACTTGTAAGAAATCCTCTCTCAATTACTATATAAAAGGATGCTGATGATCAAAATCATATATACATATACAACAGCGGGTTCAAATTAATGCCGAATATGCTATAAATAAAAAAGAGAGGAAGCCAGCAAATGCTTCGTGTATAGTATTGTGTGTCAAACTGCAAACAAATGGGCCAATGAGGGGAAAAAATGACAACCCATAAACTATGCATGCTATCAGGGCTAATGAGCCTCAGGAGGAACCAATGATCAGACAATGGATAAGAGCGGTAAAAATGACCGCAAATAGTGTGGAAATGGACGATTTCAAGCTGGTTGAATCATTGGGTGGAGAGAGACCGGAAGTAGGGGAAACTTTTGTTGTGGCTTCTGGATTCACAGCTGTAGGAGGCACTGCACCAGATTCGGGTGCATTAGATTCAGGTGCACTAGATCCGGGTGTGTATAAGGTAGTCGAGTTTTCAGCACCATAACCTGGGAGAGGAAATATCATAATCATCATCACAGAGAGAGAGAGAGAGTCCATTTCAAACTAGAATCAATGTTTCAGAAAATGCACTCACAGTTAGATGCCTCCCAGCCCAGAACCATATTTTCACGATCAAAAACTATACTGTAGCCGGTCATGAAGTTCTCTGGGAAAAGATTAGATACATATTAGCAGTTTTAGGAACAAATTGGCTGAGCAAATTTGAACTCATATCGACACAACATTGAAGTTGGCAAAGTCAATCCAGAAAATTCTCCGGAAAACCGTAACATACGGAAGGTCCTAATCCGTTCATCAGTGATGACTTGTTTATTTGGCAGGAACTAAATCATAGCCGTGCATTTTTTCTTAAACTATCAATAGGGAGGTTTTTATTACTGCATTAGTAGGCCAATAGGTCACCATATTCATACTATCGGAGGAACTTAACACACATAACTGTATCGGGCACCCAAAATTCAAAAACAGGAGGACATCTAATAACTTTGGTTAGCTTCAAGGAGTTATAGAAATTTTATTAGTACAGTAAACACTTCTCTTACGTGAAAATGGCGTCAAAATAAATCTTCTTTCATTACTAAATGTAAATGTGACTGTTGCAATCCCATATATGAGGATATGCTATTCAACCAGAGTTTCAAAGTCGAGGCAAGAAAAGAAAAAAAGTTACGCATACTAGATTTTATGCACAGGAGATGAACATAGATGTATTGAGTATTGTGTAAGAAGATACTTACGACCAATGATATTTATATCCTCACTTTTGACAAGGGCCAAGCAATATACTCCTACATACCCTCCATTCTGAGAATCATGAGAACACACTTCAGTGCATTACAAGACAAAAGAGAAAAGGAAAAAGACAAAAGCTGTTTTATCTAGCAAACCTTACCTGAAGAGAGACTCCTACTATGGGATCAGTGACAGAGAATTTGTGTCCACCTTTCATAGTAAGATTCACTAGGGGAAGCTCAATGCTGCTCTGATTTGCACTGAGCACAAGAAAGAGTAAGTCAGTCATTGACGTTTCGAAAGAAGATTCACACTCATATAGTCAGTAGTTGAGTTTCCAGGGGGAACTGACCTTAGATCATAGCAATACCCGAAAGGTAGCTGAGAATCAGAAGAAGAATGCCGTGTCTCTTTGGCCTGGGAATCGAACTGCAAGATAGCAAAACTTAGTTACACTTGTTAAGAAACAACATCTTTAGAGCTGATTATTCATTTCTTGTTACTTACCATTTCGGATATAATTGTGTATGCTGGGTCATTTAAATATGTGTAAGAGGTACCAGAGTCGAAGATTGCACTGAAACTGATATCAGTGACATTATTTCCCACGCTAACTTGTGTCACGGTAACATTGTAAGTTGGACTGGTAAGAAGTTCAAAAAAACAGAACAAATAAGACAGTTATTCGATATGCCAAGTTTGAGAGATTGCCATCATGGTTGGCAAATAAAAACTGATCACTTACTGTGATTGTTCGACATTGAAAGGTGTTTGTCCTTGTCCTGAGCTTCCTTTATCTCCAAAACTCATTCTTCCAGTTCCGTCAGTTCCAAAACACATGGAAAAAGAATTCACGGTGAGCCCTTTACTCGCCAAAACGCTGGGAACAGATATGTCATTCATACCAAGGCCAAATAGACCATTGGGAGCCGCACCATCCAAAAATGAACCAGTTTGAATTATGCCACAGCTGCAAATGAAATATTAAAAAATGGTAAGATGCGCAACAGAAAATAAAACTTAAAAAAAAGACGTCAGCTCACTGCAAAAGAAAAGGGATTGGGGAACTGTAGAAATGTTTTGCCCGAGGTTCCAAAAATATTTTTGCTCTATCAGACATTCTACATCCACCCACAAAAATCATTGTTTTAAATGGGCATATTCTCATCCGCCACTAAATTTGTATTTTTAGTTGGTATAACTAAGTCAATCTGTAAGTGATCAACGTCATCCTATTCACTTTTATTATTGAAAACTTTGATGTAGAAGGCAATATAATGTGGGCATAAACCAAGTTGAAGCTGGTAAAAAGTCTATTAAAAAACATAAGAAAGATACTACCTACCCCAATGGAACTTGTGCATCAATAACTTTTAATTGACTGTCGTCTGTAGTTAAGTGCAAGATATCTTCTACCACGAGCCCAGTAGATGAAGTATTATTTGAAAGATATTGAATTTGATAAGCACAAGTATTCCGTCCCAAAGAGCATTGTCTTGGTTGTTCACAAAATGTACTGTTGCAGGAAACTGCCTGGCTAGTTGATGATGTGTTAGGGCTGTAAATATTGAACTCTATCACCTGTTTCACAAAGAGAATTTAGGAATAACAATCAGCCATCCAAGTTTTCCAAGAAGGGATGATTTGTCAATGCGCAGAGATCTTTCGAAATCCAAAGTCTAACTAAAAACAATAATCGATCAGGTATTTTCCGTGAAATCTTGCAAGTGCTGAACAAAAGAAGAGTGAGAAGATTACTTGCAGTTCGAGTCGTGCATGAACTAAACTTGACTAGAGATTTGAGGAAAACTGAAAAAAAAAAAAAAAAAACAAAGAAAGAAAGAAAAACGAAACATACTTATCCAGATGGGGTCGTCGCGCCTTTAATGCAACTGGTACAATCACATGGTAACCAAAAGAGATCGCTTCCGGTGTCAAGTGCCACAAGAAACCATAAGCCTGGTGACCCTACGGTAACATTTGCATAATACAAACTGAACCCCAAAGGAAAAAAATTATAAAAAAAAAATTGTAGTTAGCAAGAAAGGAAAATTCCAACAAGGAATTCACAGTCACCAAACTGGCATTTTGAATCACATAAGCAGAATTTGACTAGCACGCCTGCTTTATTTCGTTTTCAGAAATGCAGAAGGGAGACCCTATAATAGTGAGGTCCTCGTGCACTTGATAGCCCTTTTTTAATGGACGGCAGAAGGAAAAATAGTGGACGTCCATTATATGGGCTCCCTTCTGCATTTCTGCATTTATTAAACGGGAAACTCGCCCTAAAAGAAACGTTATCAGCATTTAGCCCTGTACCCTGCCTAATGCAATAATTTTTTGAAATTTTTTTGAAGGAACATTTTGTTAGTACTCCTCTATCACGTTCATGAATTTACATAATGAAATGAAAAGGAAAATATTTCGAGCTTCATTTTGCCAAAACTAAAATAGAGACCGTCAAAATACGAGAAACTAAACCATAATTAATCACAACTAAAAAGACAAAGAGCTCCTTTTTTTTTTATCGGAATGAAGGACTCATAATTAAAAGCAAGTAAGAGACGACAAACTGAAAATTAACCATAATTAAAAGTAAAAGAAAAATTCCTCAAAATTAAGAATCTAGTAAAAGACGAAGAACTATAATTAAGTCATAATTAATCAATTTAGAGAAGAAGCACTGAAAATTAAGCCTAATTAATCTGTAAAAGAACTCTCTCATGCAGTTCTTGTCCTACGTATCGAATTTCATTATTTTATCATTTATCATCAAGGAAAAGAAGATTTTAAAAAATTTAAAAATTGAGAAGAAAATAGTAAAACAAAGTGAAGAATCGAGTAAAAAAAGAAGAATTCAAAATGAAGTCATGAAAAACCAAGTAAAAGACGAAGAAGAGCCCATACTATCCAGGAGCGATTTGGTAAGTCTCGTTGCCGCCGGAAAAAATGAGCGGAGCGGGAGCGGCCACGGTGGTGGTGGCAGCGAGGTGGCGTCCACGGAGGAGGTGGTCGAGGTGGGCCATGGCGGCGTAGTAATCGACACTCCCTTTCTCCGGCAATCCACCTAGGTCAAGTATCCCCTTCACTGTATCAGAGTACCTATGGTGTACATCAAATCCGAACGTACCGAATCCTTCACTGAAGCTGAACTGAAAACACCAAACTAATACTATCAACAGAAGTGAAATCGAAGCGGAACCACTACAAAATTCCATGATTATCCAAATAATTGATCAATTAATTGAATTAGAACACGGAATGAATTGTGAAAAGAATCGAGTGTATAGGTGTGTGTATATCTATATGTGTGTATAGGTGGAGAGAGAGAGAAGGTTGGAATTTATGGAGAGAGAGAGAGAGATGACGCGTTAGAACCTGTAAGCGTGTGTGTGTTCACTGAGAGGCCGCATTCTTCAATGGGGGGAGCCAAAGTCGCCTGCGGAGAGAAGACGAAACAGCGAAGGTGGTGGGTGAAGGTCTGGGGTATGTGGGGTCCACGTTCCTCTTATACTGTAGAAAAATTTGCTTGATTGGATGGGATTATTCCATTAATTTAGATAACAAAAATGTTGAGATAAACGAAGGGAAATGATTTTCACACCCCCTTTTATCCCCACACATTCTCTTTTTGTCTTTATTCAACCTGAAATTACCAAATTACCTTTACTTCAAGAGTCAACTTTTCCATATGAAGGGCAATTTGGTAATTTCAGGTTGAATAAAGACAAAAATGGAGTGTGTGGGGATAAAAGGGGGTGTGGAAATCATTTCCCTAAACAAAAAGTATCTCGAAAGTGTTTGGAGAATGAATAATTCAGATTCACGACCGATCCCTCCGTCCCAATTTGTTTGTCAATTATTCCATTTTCTGCTACGCTTTAAATTGCTTATATCTTTCAATCTATTATGTTTTTCACAGTTTCAAAAACTTTGTATAATAAAATTAATCGTGACTATCAAACAAGATCCATGTTGTATATATTTGGAGAGCAATATTAAAAGATATAAGTGATCGAAAACTGACACGATTATCAAAAATCGACAAACAAAATGGGACGGAGGGAGTAATAGTTTTCCACTAGTATTTGTAATGTCTAGTTCTGTCTAGTTTTGGGTTATTGTGGACGTATCTCGTGGTTAAATAATGATTGAGATCGTTTGTTTTGTGAAATTTCTCGAGTATGGTAGTATTCATTTAAAAAGAAATTAGCTTGATCAAAGACTAATAGATGTATGAACTAACAGATTCTTACAAATGAAACGATAGGCAATTTCAAGTCCCAAATTATTTTTTCTCATCTCATATTCTTGTACGAATCTATTTTGCTTCCTGAGTATGTTGTTAACGGAAAAAAATTAACTTTGATCAAAGACCGATACATATATGAACTAAACAGATTCGTACATGGGAAAATGAGCAATTTTAAGTTTTAAATTATCTGTATTTGAATTTATGCATTTCTGGAGCAATTTTCATTTTTCCACAACATAATTGATCAATTGAAGTTGTGGTGTACTGGTGTGGACTGGGGGATGAGTTCGGGTGTTTTAAGGTGCAGTGATTTGAAGGTTTGCAGTAGAGGTGTCAAACGGGCCGGGTCGGCACGGTCCCGACACGGGCACGGCACGTTCGAAGGTGGCACGGCACGCCACAGGCACGGTAAAATCCTGGCACGGCACGAAACGGCACGGAATAAGTTGGCACGGGCAC